>JANSTT010019314.1:0-11749 GCA_026745375.1 Platyura marginata
ACTGTATAGCGATTTGATGATGTTGAGCATCTTCGGAGGAATTCCATAGCTAGCTAATATTGTCCACATCATTGTACTGTCAACGCTATCAAATGCACGCTCGAAGTCAATGTTTAATGATTAAAAACAAAAATTTACAATCAATCATAATTTAATAGAAAATTAAATTTGTATGCAATTTATTTATTTATCGTCTAAAATTATTAGCCAGGAGAAGTAACGTTGTGAATAGTTTGGCTTTCGTTTTGATAGAGCATTCTTAGTACAGCCAGTAAAGGCCTTTATCTTTGTACTTTTAGATCATTTCAGTTGAAAACACTGTAACTGCCAAATTGCACAAATTCTTTTTTCTAACATTTGAAGTGTTTCTTTCGTTGAATCGATAATTTTTTACCAATTATTCTTTGAAATGATGCCCTAGACCTAAAGTTTTATAAGTGAAATCAGACCCACTTTCCCAAAAGTTTAAATTCTATATATGAGAGAAAAACTTTTTTACTCCCAGATAGAGCTCGAACTCGGGATTTCCCGTTCCAAGGGCATTACATGAGCCATTTGGTCGGTGTATGTGATTAAAATTATTATTATTTTATTTCTAGTTATTAATTAAAACCAAACTAACCGCAGACTTAGAGAATCTATAAGAATATTCATATCTCGACATCTTGAATTCATTCGCATAATCAACATTATTTGTGAAAACTTAAACAAATAGACAGAGCCCACACAAAATCTAATCCATCCCGTCCACACAAAATAAAATTATCGCAAAATCACCATATTACCATAGAACACGGACAATCAATTTGCTGCTTCAATAAATTCACTAAATTTCATTTCCCTTGCACAGGTAGTATTCATTATTTTACACGTAGTAATCCCGAATAATTTCCCAGAGATTAATCCTTCTAATTGTATCCACACACAAAGGTCTTCTATAAAGTAAAGCTTATACATAGTATTTGGTACTGTAGCTGAGACTACCATTTTTTTCTTCTTTTTTTTACAGCTCTATTATTCTCTCTCTACAATTTGGGCCATACTTCAAAAAAAAATACTAAATCTTTTTTAGATAGAAAATATATAAATTTTTTTGGAAAAACCTAGTATATTTAGCAAAACATTAAAAAATTCATAACTCCTAAGCCAAGTGTCAATTCAAGTTGAGGTTATGACCAAATTGTAGATAAAACCAGTAAAGAAGTAAAAATTGGCTACGCTATGTTGAAATTTTTTTTCTACGATGAGTATTAAGGGGCGTTACAAACTCCGTACCAAAGTTATAATACCCTTCGATTAACATCATACGGGTATAAAAAGTCTTTAAAATACATATAAAAATACTCTAAGGATATTATGAATAAGAATTTTTTAAAAAAAGAGCAAAAATATGGCTTTTTTTAAAAAAATCTTATTTTAAGCTCATTTCAGCTCGTTCAGGAGTTTCGTCGCAATAATTATTTAAAGTAAATATTATACCAACAATTTAGTTAAACTTAAACAGGATTTATCTTTGAATTCTCAAAATGTCGTCGGTATCTAAAATGGCGTCCGAAACGAAATTAGTCCCTTTATTTGTTTTTTTTTTACATTTGAAAGGTTTTTATACACGAAATAATAGTAGAGTTTCGATTTTTTAAAAATAAAGGCGCTATCACCGTAAACTGATCCTATTTGACATTTTTTGTTTCTGCGTCATTCTCGTTGACATAAGTATCTTTAACGATTCCAATCGAACACTTCGCTTGCAATGTCTGATCATCAATTTTCTCCATATTTGTGAATCACTATGGATCTTTATAATTCTGTCCAATAACCGGCGGATGAACGGAAATTTTGATGTTTCTAGAAAATGGTCTCTCAACGGTATAGTAGAACAAGGCATTTAGTTCAAAAATTACTAAAATACAATAGACGATCTTAAATATATATAAAAATGTGGAAATCTAAACCATTACACATATGTATATGAAGGAATTGAACTCCAGACATTTCACATTCCTCTGCATATTTTCTGATTATCTCCAACTATGACAACGTGTAATTTTCTGACATGAAGATACAAATAAAGCGAAGAAAATTGGAAATTTTCCTATTCAAAAGCTAATACAACATGCTGAAAATAAATATGTAGCCTGTGTTGTGTATGTATCGTTGTGTATAGCGTGTATAGCGTTTATATATACATATATATAAAAGCTCAGCATAAAATTATACAATATACATAAATGTATGTATATTGTATACTTATATTATATATGTACATATATGCAGATATGTTTATATATATAAAGATGAAATTTTCATAGGGCATCGATTCTTCTTTTGTAAATGAAAATTTTATGACTTTCGGGTATGTGCACATAGAATGTTTGTGTTACTCTGCGATACTCAATTTTGTATTCATCTATATACATACATACCTCTCTATGGTAGGCAATGCTATCCTAGGATAGTCACAATTCTGTAACATATATGTATATATGTATATATGTATGTATATTAACATGTTACGTATACGTAGTCGCATGTATACCTACATATTTGTTATTTCATAAAATCTTGATGTATTTTCTGAAAAGTTTTATTTATGTTCCACATAAAACAAACGATTTAATTGGATGATTATCTAGAATCTAGATAAAGCAGCTCATCGTTCTAAGAGCTATATATAATGGGGGTTTGGGAATTGAGGCAGAGCGGCGGGAATCACATGTAGATTGTAGATGAATGTAAAATGTTTGATCATCAATAATTTATATAGTTTTAATTGAATATGTTAGTTAAATTCATAGAATTTTGATTGTTACAAATATAATGATGATGATTTATATGGAACAAGAAGTTTCCTTTTCCACAGTCAAGTTGTATTCCAAAGATTCTATAGAGCGGTAGACATTATCCCAATTGAATTGAACCGTAATATTAAAGATGTCAGGGGGGGGGGGGGGTTGGTTCTATCCATTGAAATTTGTTTATTTATCTGTTATCATATTGTACATATACATAAATAAATGAATTTTGGCATTCAAATCAAATCTTACCTCAACCTTAAACCTATAACATACACGATGAATGGAATAATATTTCCCCTTAAGCGGTCAAAATCTTCCCTAAAAATCCTTTAAAAGTAGACAATGAAGTAACCCTTTAAAAAAAAAACTCTTTGAAAAAAAAACTGTTCGAAGGATTTTTTCCTGGGGGGCAAATTTATTCAGTGATAATTTTATCAGGGGCGTATTTTATCCCAAGGCCATCATGCTGCTTAATTTAACATTATTATTTATGTAAATTGTGATTAATCAGAATCGTAATTTGTTAGTTTGGCTAATGTAGTGTTCGATTTAGTAATAAATACCAATGTCGAGTCGCTCGCTATATGAAATCCTGATGATTGTTATTTGCTTTATTTTTATAATGGCGAAATCTATGATGGAGTCAAACACTAGTTTCAATCGCCGATATATCAGTTGGTATTAATATTTCCTTCACCACTTGGACATATAACAAAATATCTACGTGGCTATATCTACCCGTTACAATTGGTGACCCCGATATTGGATATTTTCTAGACGATCATTATATGGTATATATACGATCTAAAATAAGGTTAAGGTTAAGTTAAAAAAAAAAAAAGAAAAATTAATCAATTTCAATTCGTTATTCTTTTTTTTTTGGTTCACAACGCAGCGCATTAAACGTAAAGGAAAGAACTACAAATAACTGATATCCGTACAAAATTTCTACAATAAATAGTGATGGATTTATTAAAAAATTTTAAGCATGATACAGTTAAGTTAAAAAAAATTATTGAAACAAAAAAAACAACAACTCCATTAGGCATCTTTGTATATATCTATAAAAAATAATTTTTCTCCTAAAAATTAATCTACATCTGTAACATTTTTTTCCTAAAAATTAATTTTCCCAAAATTAAATTTGGAAATTAGTTGATTAAAAACATAACATAAGGATAAGGCAAGAAATATCTATTTTCACACTGTAAAGATAAAGGCTAGGTATACTTATACTTATCTATTACGATCATAATAAATAAGATTAGGTACATTATACTTTGTACTGTAGTTAAATAAAATGTCATGGCAATTACATATCTAATAGACTAACATAATATAAAAATCATAACTATGTAGATTAAAAGCCGCACATCATCTCTAAATACCTAGCATGGCATAACAAAATATATTGTCGTATCCTCTGTATGAATAACGGCAAAATAAATTGCAACTATGAGGTAACTTTATATATAGCTCTTTAGTTGGGCGCAAGGGTTATGAATACTTTATTCCATTATCTAACGCCTCAACACTTTAAAGCACTTTGCATTATTTACGAACTCAAACATGCAATTATTTATTGCAATATGGAGGACGGAGCTTTATTTTTTTACGAACAAAAAAAAAAGAAAAAAACAAAAAACAAAAAAAAAATTTGATTTTAATAAACTACTCATAATTCATATTTTCGGACATACCATCTGGGAGTTTTGTGAAACTTACTTTAAAGTGCAAGTACTGTAATTAATTTCATGTAAAAGACTAGACCAAAAGTATTTTGTTTAAAAGTGTAAAATCCCTTGAGACTTCATTTAAAAGTTAATTTGAATATAAAGATTTTTAAATTCAATTTAAATACATTTCGAAACAGAAATTGCTGCACATTTATTTACCGTAAGATATTAATTTGCACCTGTCAGTAAATAACTAAGTAAAAAAAAAATTAAAAAAAAGCCAAAAAAGTGATGATGTAACGATTAATATTTTGAAAACTTCTAAATCAAAAAAAATTATTCTAACTCCCAAAGTTATGATTCATTATACTACGTGGAGAGATTCTGCGAGTCAATTTAAATTATCAGAGTCGATAGAACATTTTGTGTCTGGCATTTTTTGTTTTTTTGAAGACATTTTTTCTAAACATACTTTTTTTGAAATAATTAAGAAAAAATTGCGATGAAGAATAAGATTAAGAAAATAGAAGGAATTCAACTACTGCAGAAAAGAAATTTTCTAACAAAACAAATATTTGATTTTCAGTAAATCGATTCAAGGACAAAAACACCCCTGATAATTTTTTGTAAGGCAGACATTTTTTTTAAAAACGGACAAAATCCCCCTGAAAATTTATTTTTAGACGGACAAAATCCCCTTTGACATTTTTTTATTGAATAGACAAAATTCCCCAGGCAAAATCTACTCTGAGAGAATCATCGCTGGTGAATTTTTAAACAAAAATCTACGCCTGCACAAGAAACCCTGCGAGACTGTCAAAAAACAACTTCCGTTTTCATTTGAAATCTACGGCTATACGCAAAAAGCCAACGTTTTGGTAGTCCCTGTGGGGGATTTTGTCCAGGGGAGATTTTGTCCGTCTTTAAAAAAAATTATCAGGGGGGTATTTTGTCCGTTAACCGTTCAGTAAATCAGCCATTGTCATCCAATAAATCCATTTGCATTATTTATACATTTTATTATCTTACTCCAGAATAAAGCACACAAACTGACCAGAGAGAGGGAGGGTTCTTCCATAATTATAATAATAGATCTATAGATATAACTTCACATATGTTAACATTTTCTACCAAATGTGGTGACACTTTTGGCCGGCCCTGCCTATTAGTTTTTGCATTAGTATGACTGAACGATTCATTTTCCACTGTATTTTTGATTGCCAACATCATTAAAGTTTTTCTTCAAGAAAGGACACAATTTCGTCAAAAAAAAAAAACAGCTCAACAAATTGTGTTGAGAACTTCTTTTCAACAACGAATCTATACTGCCAGTAATCTTCTTACAATATTAATATGCTATCATGCCAAAACATGAAATAACATGTCATAACTAAACAATTTTTTTTTTTTTTGTAAATCAATGTCTTTTATATACACAACATACATACATCTATCTAAGACATCCTATTACAGCCATATCCAAAGCAAAGTCAGTGCTGGGTGCCATTCTTCTGTATAGGTTTTTTCATTTTTTTTTTTTTCACGAAATTCTGACATGATATTCTAGACAAACAATCTCATCGTACATCATATATACAAATCGTAATATACAAGCGCAAAATATACATAAATTCTCCGGATAACATCACAGAATGTTGTACAAGAAAAGCTTTTTGTATGATACATAATAAAACAGACTATGGTGGTAACAATATACTTATCTAACCACACCGAAAATATGATCCCTCTTAGAAGTTAATGATATTTAATTTTCCATTTATAATTCCCTCTCTCCCTCCTCCCCATAATATAAAACAAAAATAACTCAACCATATATTATATCGCAACATATTTTCCGAAGTTTTATGGCACAGTACATATATTTTATTCCGAATTATACTAAACAATAAGATTTGCAATTAATAGACCAGATAGGGAATCTTAACATCAAAATTTATGAGTCTGCTCCTAACGACCTGATTACATGAAACGGGATTATTTGCCAAAAATAAATGGATGTGATATCAATATAATTACGCTCATTTATGTTCTTTGTATACTTAATTAAGTACTAAGAGAAGGCTCCATTTATCGATATCACAAACATAAATATATTTGTGGTGTTAAAATGAAAGTGTGGTACGAAGTGGTATTCTAGAATGATTTTTATAGCCTGAATAGAAGCAAAAAAAAAAAAAAAAATCAAATCTCTTTAATCCAAAATTATGTACATAATATATCTATATAAAGTTAGATAGGTACATAATGTTTAGTATACTTAAAAGTCCATAAGTCGTACAGTTTTCCCTCGAAAAGAAGCCCTAGATCTGTATTACAGTAGAACCAGTCTAAAGTGACCACCAATGGGACTGCCTAAAACTGATCACCTTATTCGGTAGGTGGTCAAAATACACAAAGATTTTTGAAAATAATCAAAAATTGAAAAATTCTATTGGACAACAAAAAACCATTTAAAGCAGGCTGCATGCATTTTAAAAATACCGTAGAGTGCCGATTATAATACCATGGTACACTATATGGAAAATTCTACTTTTTAACCCTACAAATCCAAATAGTATATCAGGGTACACTATATTGACTATTTGACACTCAGTGTTGTCGTTTGACAGTTTGTCAGAGTAGTAAAGTCTTCAACGAACCAAAAACTTTGTATTTGACATAGCAGAATTATGGCGATATTTTTGATTTTGATTTTTTCTCAAAATGATGAGATTAGATCCCGTGGTATACTATTTGGCAATACAGTGCACTCTCGAAAACTCGAACACAAAAAAACCAAGGCCTGTTCGACTTTTCGAGATGTTCGACTTTTCGGGAGTATGTACAAATTGAGTTTTGAGGCATTCATAAGAATATAATATAAGAATAATTGAATGAATAAAACTGTTCGAGTTTTTGAGTGTAAACAGTTCGAGTTTTCGAGATTTCCATATAAAAAAAAAAGTGTTCCAGTTTTAGGGATTTTGAGTTAACGGGCGTTCAAAGTAATTTGAGACCATTTGCTTGGTCTCCTCCTCGCTCGTCTCGTGTGCTGTTTTTGACTCAATGAACCCAAACTAATCGATGTATGTCAAAAATTCGTCAAGACTGATCGGTTTCGGTATGTTGACTAAATTTACAGTTTGACGAAATGAAGGGGTTCTCTATTTGACGTATATAGATTTTTCCACTCATCTAATGACCGCAAATCGTTACAATTCACTATGAACAATCCGTATAAACCAATAATAATACGTCGAAAATCGAACGGGACCGAATAATCGAACTTCTGCATGATCTTTTTTGATTGATCAAAGGTAACCTCTGGATGTGACAGTATAGTAATTTTATAAATTTTGAATACCTCAAAAAATATTTAAAAATTACGATTGTATCCCCCCAACGGTACGGTACAGAATTTTTGGCTCTATTAAAAAGAAAACATGTTTTGGTCATGATCATTTTGAATAAATTCAGAACAAATAAAATTTGACATTTTCAGGATTTAGTTCAAAACCACTAAACTTTACAGTTTTGTATTCAAGGTTAATGCACCATCATTTCCAAACATATCCCAAACTAGAAACGAACGTTAACGGTAGGTACAAAAAAAAATAAAAAAAACCTCCCAAAACACTAAAATACCCTCAGGAATAGCACTACGTCTGGATTTTCTTTCGCAACAAAACTTTTCAACCAACAAGTCAAGCGTAAATATAAGCACAAAATGTTAATTTAACAAACTCTGCATCAAAAACATTTTTCAGTTTGTTACTCCGTAAATTAAACTCTCTAGCAAGAATTTTCCAACAATGGAAAGCACTTTTTGTTTATTGTTTACTTTTGAGGGTTTTATTTGATTAACATAAGTTTAATTTGACTTTTTCCTGATGTTTGCCGTTTTTATTGTTGCGAGCGATAGAAACTCACTTCGTTCCGTTTTTCCTTTTTTTTCTTTTTTTTTCCTTTTTTGCACAATTTGAAGAAGAAAACTTCAGCACTGACAAAACGGGAGTATTTTTAACGGCGGGGGGTGGAAAAAAGAGGTAAATGCTTAGGCAAACATGTTTAATCTTCACCTAATTGAAAGTCATGTTTTATCATGTCTATTTGTATACGACATTGTATATATGTACACATATGTAAGGACATTATGTACATGCATAAAAGATGAATAAAATATAGGACGAAATAAATCCTAGGAATGGTTTTTAGTGAAACGTAAACAATTTGTATTACATCAGCGTCGGTTACAAAAAGGGGACATTTGTAAAACATTGAACCGGAATTTTTGCCACTCATAGAAAATTTTCGGGTGAAAATCAACCAACATCGACGGAATGAAAACTTTTGGCATAATTGACCAATAATCATAGAAACCCCTTGCATTCTCTCAATAGTCACATCTCTGCTGATCCTAATTGAGTTCCGTTCAGCTTCAATCTTCAAACTGTATGCAAAGGAAAAGCGATGGAGCATCTAGTATTTCTTTGAATACAACCCCGTACAGCGCTTTAGACGTTTGGCTTGGGTTTCTTAGACGTAATTTGAAATAATGATCATTTTGAGTATATGGCTCTTTAGCGCATTCCCTGAAAAATGTTTAGTCTGTAGTTTTAGCATAAAGACTCAAACAATAGATATGTACCTCAAGGATGATGTACATAAAATTTTGAATAGCTTTTCTAAATCCTTATGCATATACATATGTACATACATATCGATGGCCTAGTTTGAATGAGGCTCAACCCACATTTTTGAAAAATACTTTTCTTTTTGCGGCATCTGCTAGTCTAGTACAATAAGCATATAATTCTGCTACATATTGCTTAGTCGGTAATATAGATTTCTGGGGATTTCACTTTTACAATAATCACATACATAACAAGTAAATGTAATCCCCTATCCCACATAGCTTAATTTAATTACATAATTTTTTGTAATTTCAAAATTAGATAAGCGGATTCTAACTTATTCTGTAAATTCACATTTTTATTTTTAGAATAAACATTTTCTTTTAAATAGGCCATTGATATACAATATAGATACACATATATGAGACCTAATATAACAAAATAATAACTCAAAATAATTTAAGATGGTTTTTCTTGTATGCCTAATAATAAGAAGCCCACAAATTATTTTCCAGCAAAACCAAAAATAAATATATATTTCCATAATTTCGTGCTCTTGTATAAATTTATTTCATAATTACGTTGAATACCTTTAAAATAATTTTTGTTATAAAAACTTATTTGTGAGATAAATTGGTTGCGAGATAAATTTATTTATAAAATAAATTCTTATTGTGTAAAGTTATTTCTAATATCTTATATATAAAATGTCCTTGAAATAAATTACCAGCGAGATAAATTATCCGTAAGATAAATTCATTTTCAGTGAGATAAAATGTTCTTGAAATAAAAATGATGTAAGATAAATTTTTGTTAAGGCAAATTTTTGTTTTTCATATACCTATGGATAGTTTATAATGATTTAAACTGTCCTTGAGATAAATTGATAATGAGATAAAGTGCTATTGTACAATTTTCTTTGATATAAAATACCTTAGAGAAATAAAATGTTCTTTAAATGAAAAAGACGTTAGATAAATTATTTTTTATATAAATTATTGTTGAGTTAAACTATTCATGCGATAAATTGCTGTTGATATTAATTTACTGTGATATATAATGTCCCTCAGAATTATCCATGAAATGAAATATGATTGAGGCAAATTGGTTCAGATATAAATTTGCTTTGAGATAAATTGTCAGTCAGTTAAATTATTTGCAAATATTAAATTTATTCGAATAAAATGAAGTTGTGTAAACATATTAGTGTGGCCCAAAAATACATTTTTTTTCACGCTAGAGGGTCTCGATCCCCCCCAATTTGCTTCCAAATTCGAAAAAAGTAAGTACGTATTTTTTAGTTTTTCAAAATTTTCATTTTAAATGGTGCCTATGAAGACCTGAAGTTTTCCATGTAAATCGGATGGGAAAAAACCACTTTTTTGAGATTTATTGAAAATTGTTCATGGTTAGGGAAAATCTTTGAACTCATAGAAATTGAAGTGAACTATCCAACGAAGAATTGGACGCCTCTTGGGTTTCTTAGACTCTCTATAACAAAACAGTCATTTTGAGCCACCCTAATGTACATAGACGATATTCCTCAGGAAAAGAAACATTCGTCTCGTGTTTGGAATAAAATTTAAATTTCAAATTCATCTTAATATTGATTTTATACAGAATTCGCCCATGGATAAGCAATTGAGGAACATAACATACATACTAGACTAAGGACTAAGGCTGCTGAAATTCACTCCCCTATAATTATAAACATAATAAAACAGTGATTTATACGTTTTCATAATATAGAAAACTTTTTAATGTAATCTACTCGTTACCATATTGCGTTTCAAATCAATCCTTGCATGATTCACCCACAAAATAAATAGAGGTAAGCATCAACCCTCTATATATATGTATATTAGAGATGATTCTTTTTGACGGGGATCTGTCTATATATTACATAATATTATATAGCCTAAAAGTTACCACTACATGTATGTATATGTACTATATAGACTGTCATTATTTTGCAATAGGGGTTTTTTATTTTAGGTGGAGGGAGAGAGGTCGATGATGCATAAGCAAGGAGATACACATGGATTTACATTTAAATGATGCCATATATTATTTAAGGAAAAGGATTCGCCAAACAGAGACTCGGCTGTCTTTCTATTTTTTTTTTTTTTTTTTTGTAAAGATGTGGGCTAATAAAAAATTGAAAGTGCGGAACTTAAAGTTTTTTTTTTTTTGGTCGAAATTTCAATGTACCATGCCAGGAGGATACTCTGTTTTTTTATGGATTTAGAGCTTTCAATTTTTATTTATTGATGCGTCGATTTATTGCGACTAAGACCGACTTTAACGATTTGATATTTATTAGGGTGTAAAATCTGTCTGCGGAGGAAGTTGTATTTTGTAGGTACACACCTATACATGTAGATTTTATGCGTTAGTTAGAATGAGTTTAATATCTCTTTGATTTATTGTAAATATTAATTAAAATGTTCGATTCTTTGTAGAAGGGTATAATAACTACAAAATTATGTATGTAAGAGATAGGGTTTCTGGACTCGACTCGACTCGACTCGGACTCGTCGAGTATTTGGGTAGTTACGCGGACTCGGACTCGACGAGTCCCGAGTCCAAATTTTTAATGTTGAAATAGTTATATTATGTATCTATATAGTTTGAAAGCTTATTA
>JANSTT010019315.1:0-11749 GCA_026745375.1 Platyura marginata
CGACTAGATTCCTACACAGACAATATTTTTTCATCGCTCCATTGCCATACTATTATAGAGCTTTTATATACAATGATAAGACCCATTTCGGTTGGAGGTTTGCAACTGTCGATTAATAAACATTTAGAACCGAACTTTGGTTTTAACGGGAAAGTTATATATATATATATATATATATCTCGTCATCAGGTCTCAAAGGATTGAATAATTATAAAAAAAATTGAACATGTGTACATACATATGTACAGATAAAATAGCACCGCACTGTACTTGTTTTTTTAAGTTTTCCACAGAAAGATTAAGTTCGCTGAATTTACATTTTCACTATATTTGGCGATAAATTTGAATAGTTTTTAGTAAAATTTAAAAAAAATGCCAAACTATCAAAAATAGAGATTTATAAGGAAAACTAGTAAAGAAGGAAAAATTGTCTATTTTGTCTGTACAATAAATTAACAAAGGGTAAATTAAATACAAATAATTAAAAACCCTAGAGATGAGTCTATGAATGAAATCTTTATATAATTATTGCCATATTCATTTTTTCTATATTTCGACTACCTTTCGAGTAAATGAATGGTTTCAAAATTAGGTGAACACCTACCACAGCCTCTCCTATTTTTTGTCCGATTTCCTCCAAAAACAATAGAGATCTTACTCTATGACTACATAATAAGCTGTCAAAATTTCAGCTTTCTAGCTTTAGCTGTTTGGCCGGAATCTTGATCACGGACAGACGGACGGACGGACATAATTCGACTTAGAATTTCACGAGAAAGACAATGGTGTTGAAACTTTTTTTCTACGATGTATATTAAGGGGCGTTACAAAATCCGTACCAAAGTTATAATACCCTTGATTAACATCATACGGGTATAAATACAGAAATAGTGGTTTAAGAATAAGCAAAATATTGGTTTTTACAGAAAATACAGAAATAGAGGTTTATAAGAAAAAATGGAGGACATAGTGGAAAACAATATAGGTTTATTTGCGATAAAAAAAGACTCAAATCGAGTTTATAGATTAATAAAAACTTTATATTATGCTAAAAAAAAAAGTTTATCTTCTACTTTTCCGGGCCATAATCATCAGTTATTTAAAAATATTCTTCGTAGTTTCTTTTTGCAGATATGTAATGCCAAATAAGTACGAATAAATTAACTCAATGTGATAATTCGGTCATATAAACGTTTTATGGAACTATTACGTTTTGTTTTCATTAGCGTCAAACGATAGCTTTTGCCATTTTAACCAATACAAATTTCGATTGTACATTTGTTTTTTTTTCATTGTTAAGAATTATTAGAATACTACACCGATGATCAATCCGATCGATTGGATTGCCAGGGCACATTAGTAATGCTATCACGTACAACAGAAAGTTTAAAAAAGGAATTGCCTACATCGGAAAATTTTCAACTTCTATGTGAATTACAGCGTGATATAAGTGGCTTTGATAATTTGGTTCAATTCGATCGTATTCTAATTCGACAAGGATCGTTATTAAAACATTCAAAGAGAGGATTACAACAACGAATGTTCTTTTTGGTATGTAAAATGTCTCTTACATAGTTTTGAAGTTTTCTATATAAAAATTATTTGTTTTATAGTTTTCTGATGTTCTCTTATATGGTAGCAAATCACCAGTGAATCAAGCATTTAAAATATTAGGTCATGTTCCGGTTCGTTCATTGTTAACTGAAAATGCCGAACATAATGCTTTTGTAATATTTGGCGGACAACGAGCTATTACTGTAAGTTATTAATTTGAATTAATTAATATTGTTATATATATATATTTTTTTAAAGGTAAGTGCAGGTACACCAGCTGAAAAAACTTTATGGCTTGCTGAATTATCGAAAGCTTCTGCCGATATTAAAAATAAACCTCATGTGCAATTATCGATGAGTTCTTTGAAAAATTGTAGTAAGTAGATCATTTTTTTTTTGTTTAGTTATAGAACAATAGTAAATTTGTAAAATTATTTATTTATTGAATTACAATTAAATTTTAGGCTCCTCCGAAGAGGGCTTAGAAACATGTGGCATGAATTCATCAAACGTAAGTAATAAAACGCCAATATCTAGAGGCAATACAGCAATACACGTATGCTGGCATCGTGGTGCCACAGTTGGTCTTCATGATCATTTAATATCAGCTGAAAATCAACTGTCTGGTTATTTGCTTAGAAAATTTAAAAACAGTTCCGGATGGCAAAAGCTATGGGTTGTGTTTACATCGTTTTGTTTATATTTCTATAAAAACTATCAAGACGAATTTGCATTAGCTAGTCTACCGTTGCTTGGGTATGGATTTTTGAATTATTTCATTTTCAATTTTTATATGTTTTGCGTTTTTCTTTTCCTTTTTTTTTTTTAGATATTCAGTTGGACCGCCTGGATATCAAGACACTGTTCAAAAGGAATTTGTGTTTAAACTATCCTTTAAAAATCACATTTATTTTTTTAGAGCCGAAAGCGAACATACATATTGTCGTTGGTTAGAAGTACTGAGTAGTACTACACAATCGCAAGATTTTAAAAATATGTCCAAATAGTATTTAATAAGCAAAAACAAAACGAAAAAATAAATTTATATTTTATAAACAATATTTTCAAAAATATATAGAAAAAACAATACAAAATTTGTTTTAATTAAAAATTAAAAAAAAATCCTAAAATTACTGATTCATTCCGCAAGGGAACATATGACCTCCACATATCCTCTGTATTTTTTATTTCCGCCCAGCTCTTTCGCATCCAACTTGCTTCTGCTGCTACTGTCCTTCTCCGTGTTGTTTTACTATGAACGATGCATATATTTTTGCAAATGTACAAACATAAAACAATACATGCAGTACCACTGAAACTTTTGATCGCCTGTTCTAAAATTGAATTAGGAATTGTGCTAACGCCACCTATGCGGGGCTGTAACTATCATTGAAGCACTAAAATCTGGCGCAGAGATTGTGACATCTGGATTTATAAAGAATAACGATAAAATCTTGTTAGCGAAGCGTTAATAGAGATTTGACGAAAAAAGTTTTAAAACTTGTGAAGGATTTTTTAAAAATGAATTTTGTCTATTAAAATGTCCCAATGTCCCAATTGCTCAAATATTTTTTTTTTCTGATAGATATTCAATGTGTTCAAAATATTTTATTAATACCAAAAACAATTATAATAATGAAAACGAAAATAGAAACTAAAAATTGATATTATTATAACATGATACGACATTAACGTGATACGTCGTCTATCGAAGCCTACTGTTCATTCAACGCACCTAAAAATTAAACTCATTTACCAAACATTGTCTTATTCTAATTGTACTAGCCAAAAACTTTATTCCTTATATCCCCTAGAATCGGACCCACTCCAACAAAAAGGTACACTTTTTCTTCCTCTCTCATATTACATAAAGAGCACATTATCGCATCATTCGTTCTTCATACTTTACTGTTAGGATCAAGCATATCGTAGGGTGCCAATCTGACGGTACCTAATATTGTGCTATATTCAATATTTGTACAGAAACTAAATAAGTGATTTTTTCTTTCTGAACTAATAAAATATATTTTAAAATCAAAATTTTGAGACTTAGGTATATCATGTTTTATAGTAATAGGTGTAGCCATTTATTTAAAGTACCTGCGGGTAATAAGGCCTACGAAGCCAAAAACGTCTAAAGTGCGCGACCATAAATTAAAAACACACGCACAAACATTCGTTAGAAGTAGACAAACTGATTCGTGCATATTGTGCATCGGCTGCACCCCCGCCACCTTCAGAAACGTGGTAGATATCGTAATGTATTTTTAAAAAAATTTCTTAAATTTTGAGGGCTGGCGGGTATTAAGGCCTATCATATGATTTCATGAGGAGTGCGTTGGTTTATTAGTATATGACGTTGATGGCTGTTAAGCGGAATGTTGTCATGTTTTTCAATTATTTTATGTTTAAATTGCTTTAGATATTTGATTCTTGATCTCAACGACCAAATATAATTATAATTTGTCATGTTTTTCCGATTTTTTATTTATAGGCCTTATTACCTCGTTACTTTTGAAAATGTTTTATTGTTTTGTTATTTATGGTAGAAATCCCATTTTAAATTTATTGTTTATTCCTAAAATACTTGTAAGATTGATTTAATAAAAAATCGTTATATTTTTAATTTTATTTCCAAATCTTCATTAGGTAGGCCATATTACCCGCAGGTACCTTATATTTAATTATCATATTTATAGTTAATTAAATAAGATGTTTACCGTTCAGGCAGTCGTCTAGTCTATTGTGCAAATCAATTTTTAAGTTGAGTAAGTTAATAGTGTTGCGATAAACTCACGTTAACGACCAATCAAATTGTAATATAACAGCCTTTGTTGTCCTATGGCGATTATGGAGAAGTTTTCACATAAGGTGCTTAAGAAAACATAAACTTGCACTTCTATACTATATTATGAATATGCATTTATTTCCACCGTGATATATGAATTTATAATATTTTTGTATGTTCAAATTAACAAAAACTAAAAATACTTTAGAAAAATAACATTAAAATCTACCATTTTCAAAACGTGATGAAATTGGATTGCTATATCGATCTTGTGGGCGACTTATAAATGAATTTTGTCTTGGTGGATCTATATACTGTGATGGTCCAGATTGGGATTTACGTTCATTATAAGTACGATCATATCGATCTTGACTTTGTTCTATTGAACGCCAACTAGATTCGGATTGTTTTTGTCCCCATGGATCATTACCGGCAACCGATTGCATATGACTAAACGCTTTTACTGGTGGCGGACCAGTATTTGGCCATGCCGACGATGTATTACGATCGGAATAACCACGATCACTCGATGATGTTCCACCATGCCCATCCATATATCTAGATTTACTAGTGTTAATCGTTCTAAGATAAAATGAAAATTAATTTTGTCTTAATATTAATAATGTAAATAAAACATTTCTGTTACCTCGAATCTCTTTCGTCGCCACGACTTCGACTGCTGAAACTATTTTGAGCTCCACGACTATCCGACGATGGAACACCATAACGATCCTTTGAAGATGACGAACTTATTGCTTCACCACGATGAATGGCCACACTACGTCCATCAAACGATCCACTTGTTGAATGCCTTGGTGGTGGATCTATTTCACGTTTAGGATAGTCAGTAATGGAACGTTTAAATGCATCACGTTTGTATTCTTCTCGTTTTTGTGGTGTATATTCATCGATCCGTTTCTTTTCGGATGGACGTTCATAGGCAGTTGAACGACTAATATAAAATAAACATTGATTATAAAAGTAGCAGTTTCCCAAAAAAAAGTCTGCTAAATAAAGCTACGCAGCTTCCACACTGAACTACCCTTCCTTTCATTTTTCCAACCTTTCCTCAACGTTCTCCATCTTCCCCCACCCTTTCCCACCTAGCCCCAATCACTCGACATCTATCCCCCACTTTCCCTCCTTTTTCCTACCCTTCCCTTACCATTTCCCCATTTTTCCCCTAACCTTCCTCACCCTTTACCACCCTTCCCCCATCCTTACCACAACCCAAATATTCGTGTTTGTGCCTATATATTATATATACAGCATTTGAGGGAAATACTTTCAGGACGTATTCCTGTGATCGATTTGAGCAAACAATTGTACCGGAGGGGGGCTCCAAAATTGACCGTTAGACAGGTGGAATTATTTTAAGTTTTAGGGATCAAAAACTACATGTGTGCTTATAACTTCCATAAAAAGGCTACGAAATTCACATTTTTAGGTTTAATTTAAAGATGAATGTCCCCTCTCTTATTTTCGGTTATAATAATTCTACATTCTTGGCACACTATTTGAAAAAAATGACCGTAAACTTTAAAAATGGAAAAACAATTATGAAATCTGAAAGAAAAAGTTCTATTTCTCAAAATTTTCCATAATTAACCTAATTTTTTACCTTACACAATTTGAAAGAGAATATTATTCTGGTTAAAAATATCCTTATTCATTTTTTTCATTATTTCGTATGCTTTGCTAATTATTTCTATAAAACACAACGCTTGATTTTTTTTAAAGTAGAACGCATTCGAAAGAAAAGCAAAAAATGGGGGAAGGGTGGGGGCACGTTGGGGAAAGGTTTGAAAAATGAAGGGAACGGTAGTTTAATGTTTTGAAAAAAAATCCTGATTAAGAATTATTTAGTTGTTATTCACATCAATTTCGAATCAATTAAATCGTGAGTCATCATTAAATCTAAATGGACTAGTACCTTTGATCTACTTGTAACAAAATACGCATAAAACACTGTAGATAAATTACCTGCTAATACTTGTATCAAATCGTGGAGGTGGTGGCGGTTCAAACCGTCTATCTGTTGCAACTCGCTTACGTTCATCTGGATAACGATCGCGATCATGATCCGCTGCTGGACGTTTAATTGCCCGTTTTGCTTCTTCAATTCTTGAAAAGAAATTTATTTTCCTATATTAATTTTAGTTTCTACGTAACAATTTGAATTTTGCATTGCTCTCAATTTATGTTTAGTTTAAAAGCTTCTCATCTATGGACCATGTTGTTCAAACCCTGAACACTACAAGTTTATTCATGGGAAAGACAAATATAGTACCAACAACAACAATTTTCAAACTATAAATAAAAAACTGCCGAAAACAATGACATTAAAAAGAAAATACAAAACTGTTGTATGATGGACATAGAATATCAAAATTTGCGATAGAGGAAACATTCAGCACATATTTTTATATTACATAAATATACTTCTCTAGACTTGTGCGAACTTTCTAGAAATGTTTATTTTTTTTTTTAAATTATTTTTGTGAGATGAATGTTTTGAAAAAATGTTTATATTCGTACTTTAGTTGCTGCCTCTTCAGTTCCAGTCGTTCCAATTCAATTTTCTCCCGTTCTAGCTTTTGACGTTCTCGTTCAAGTCGCAGCAGATCGGCACGTTCCCGCTCCAAACGAACACGTTCTTTCTTCAATCGTTCACGTTCACGCACCAAACGTTCCTCTTCGTCACGCTGTCGACGACGTGATTCCAGACGACGACGTTCCTCTTCACGAATCTTACGCTCTCTCTCCCGTAGCCGTTGACGTTCTCGTTCTTCACGGATTTTCTGAAATGACAATACCTCCCGTTCCCGATCAACATTCGCTGGTCGACGAGGTTTTCGAATTGCTTCCGTCGATGAGACTGCACGATCTTTGGACAGTCGAGCCGTAATGCGTTGTCGCTGCGGTGGCTCACGTTTTTTCTCTGCCTCACGTTTTTTAGCATCATCAGCGACTGTCGTCGATTCAGATGCTTTAGTCGTTTCTTTTTTAGCATCAGTTTTTGGTTCTTCTTTTTCGTGCTTTTTTCGTTCAGTAGTGGACGACGATACAGTTTTTGGTGGTGGGACATCTTCTTCGATTTTGATGACATCACTTTTGGTTGTCGGTTTCGCAATGCCAATGTCCGATTTTGCCTTTTCCACCGATATAATGCGACCATGTAGTTCGGTACGATGAAGATGTTCAATACATTTGGATGCATCACTAGACGATCCCATTGTGACATAGCCATAGCATCGGGTGCCCGGTGTACGTGTATTGGTGACAACTTTGGCGCCAATTACTTTGCCATATTTAGAAAAGATGATTTTCAAATCGGTGGCACGGGTTAATGATGACAAACCAGATACCCAGAGATTACGGCTGGCCGATGATTTCAAATTGGATGACTTCGAAGTGTCTGCAACATCCGCATATTTTTTTTTTTTTTTGGTTTTGTAATATTTTTTTTTATTTTTTAAATTTAATTTTTTTTATAAACGTAAAGTCGAATGAGTTTTTCTCGTGTAAAATAAAAACTCATTGGATTTTTTTTAAACAAAAAAATCTGTCGCGATTCCCGTCAACTTTTTTTTAATTAATTTTTTTGTTTTTAATTCTTATAAAATAATTTACCTTTTTCATCTTTTGAAGATGATTTTGTGGACGATGTCTTCAGATCGCTGTGAATAGAAAAATCGATGAAAATCTGTGCCTGATTATTAGTTGAGAAAATAAATTTCATAATTCACTTCACTGTTTTTTTTTTTTTGTATTATTCGATCACAATTTTTTTCTCTTTTAAATTATGTATCTCAACCAACCTATCATCTTTCTTGTTGGAGGAACTGCTATTTTCCATTTTCTTATCGGTTCCAGAACTTTTGGTTTCACCATTTTCTTCCACCTTTGCTCCAGATGATGTTCCCTTCTTTTCTGCAGTTGATTCACTTGTTTTACTCTCTTTCTTATCAGATTTTTCAGCACGTAAATCTATTTGTAGGTAAATATTGAAGTTTTAATCAAATTTGTTGGCAGTTCTTGCAACAAATTTTTATAATTGAAAGAAAATCTTAATTCAATTTGTAGAATCATCAGAATAAAATTGAATAAGAGTTTATTTTTGAGAAGAAAAACAGACAATTTTTTAACTGCAAACACAAAGATTATAGTCCTTCGGCAGGAGGCATGATGACACCACAGCGCAGAAATTCATGTGAATACATTTTCAATAGCAACATTGATGATAATCTTAAACTGGTCTTATTTTAAGAAAACAGTGATTGTGACAATCAAATATTTGTTCATGTTGCTGTTAATTCTCTGACAATTAAAGTTTTTCTCAGTTTTTCATTTATCAATAGGTTTTTAATTGCGTATACATAATTCTCTTAATGAAGTCATTGTACATCATTTTGAGTCAATATAAATTCGACTGATCAAGTTGAAAATGTGTTTTCAATTCGTTATCTACATGATTTGATATGGATTTGTTATTTCTTGTGTGTGCCTACTAATCTATAAAATGATGAAATTTCTAAATTATAAAATATGTAATGAAATGACTTCAAAAATTTGGAAATTGTGATAAATCAGATCAAACCATTACAGTTGCGTTGAAGTTTAGATCGAACCATTATAGTTGAGTACAAGTCCCCTTGCCGGATTGAAATACCACATTTTTCTCTATAAAGCTGAAGAACACATTTGATTGATATCAATCTCATATAGAAATATAGTGGGTGATGAGGGGTGATGTTCTATTTTCACCTGTACACTGCTCAGTTTGGAGCCGTTTCGTTTGACACCTGCAGTAATCACCTTAACATTCTGTAGGCATTGCGGCTATGTAGACGTTGGTTTTGTATGATCTACAAAAATATGTGCACGAACCATTCTCATGATTACATAACAACTTCACTTTAATTCCTTGTTAAACGTTTACCATATTAATAGCAAGAGAGTATCATCTTGGTATACTTCGACCAAAATCGAAAATTATTTTTTAAAGAACCAAATATTTTGAAAGAGGAATGGATTGTTTTGGTACAAATAAAAGGTAAACAAAAACATTTAAAATAAATTAAACGTTTAAAAACTAACAGCAGAATAAATGTGGTAAAGAAATTGTATAAAAGTGGAGATTTACTGCAAAATAATTGTTTGCTCATGTTATGGCAAGTTGTTGCAAATAATATGGCAAACTTGTCTAGAGATGCCAACGCTACTGAATTTGCTCAAACTTAACTTGTAGTTCTTAGTAAACTGTTACCATTGATGCCATATTTTTTTTTCTTTGTTTCTGACTTCCAGGATGAAGGTAAATGATTAACTATTGAGTACTTTGCCACTCCAATTACCGTTTTTCCTGTACAATACTTAAGGCATCAATAACTAACTAAAATGTGTTGAACTCCTTTCGTTTAAAAATTAAATTTCAGGATCAATTTGTATCTTGCAGCAAATATACTTTCTTCTATCAATGAACCATTTCTCCATAAATTGGTTCTAGATCTGCCAAAAATTTTTGTTTGTAGATCAATACTTCCATGCGACTGCTTACACATAATAAACATATTTTGTTATTTCTCTCAAAATTAGTTCCAATTCCAATTATTAGAGAATCTCTAATGATTGAATTTAAAAGAACGTCGAGTTATTCTATCTGTCACAGCATTCCGTTTATACTTATACTTATTATCTACTTTATCTTATAACATGAATCTTATCATTAATACAGCTAAAATATGTTCAATATTATATGAACAAAACTTACCACCTTTGACCTTTAATTTTTCATCGGTCTCCTGGAAATAAAAAAAAAAACCATTATTGATAATTCAATAAAATATCATTTTAGGTTTTTGTAGAATAGTGTGGAACCATAAATATCATATTACTACTAGTAAAAAGCTCGTCGTAATGACGGAAGAAATAAACATTAAAATTACGTTATGGTTTTATTTAAAAATTTGTTAAGTCAGTAAATATTTCTTTGTATACATAGTGAAATAGGGTCAAATTTAAATAAAAAAAACCTCGAAAAAACTGATAGAAAGCTGAATTATTATCTATTATTTGGTAAAAGTCCCATAAGAATCCCGTTGGAAAATCGGGAGATTATGAAAAACGTTTTTTTTGGAAGCTTTTTTCGTTGTTAGACTAATTTCTTTATTTACTATTTTGTAAATTATTTAGAATTAAATGATCTATAAATGTCTAGAAGAGCACTTTTTTTCAATAAGATAAACTTTACCGTTTTGATTTTAAAGCCTTGTTTTCCTCTTTACGTCGTTGTTGAACCTTTATGTGAATTAAATATGGAATCAGGCATAGAGACAGATCTAGAGTACTATATGATCGTGGTAATTGCGACATAAAAATTGAATTCTTGGAAAAAACTAAACACGTCTTCATGATGCAAAGCAACCCTAACATTTTTCGTGATTTTTATAATAAATAAAATAAATAAAAAATAAAAAAAAATAAATAAAATGGAAAACAATATTTTTAATTGATATACCGAGGCAGTCCTGGACTTGTATTCTGGTCGTGATTTGTTCATTCCGTAGCGAAATGGATGTATCCGTACATGTAATTTTTAATAAAATGTTAGTACATTTGTGTAGTTGTATGTGTTATGAGATGTGACATGCGGTTCTGTGAGAAATTAATATTGATGCATGCGGGTTTCGTATTCCGTCTGCTATCGAGCAGACGAAATGAATAAACGTCACGTCTCGTTTTATATTGTGTTTGTTAAAATTAAATTTTGTTTATTTATTTTAAAAATGAACGTAAATATTATTAATATAGTGCCATTTGTCTACTACGATAAGAAAGTTAAATTAAGTATTATTAACACCTATTTACGCGATATAATGGATCCATTCGATTTATCGGATAGAACGTAAGTAACGATTTTATTTATTTTATTTTTTTAATTAATAAATAAATAATTATTTAAATAAATTATTTAATTATAATTTAGGTTTATTGACTGCTATAGATTACTAAAACATTTGGTACATATTCTATTAGCAGAAATAAAGCCGTATTATGTAGTACAGAAGAGCTCGTTAGCTATTCCGCTGTATTTGGAAGTACTTTGCTGCCTCTAATTTTATGCAAGCGGTAGCTATAAACTGCGAGTATGATTGGATTCATTTGCCAGAATGTCCCAAACAAAAGTATCTAGATCTATATCTAAGATGTCGCAACTACTCGCAGAAAAGCTCTCCAAAAAGGGGTAATGTGGTGACTTGTTATTTTTTTAACTTATTATTTTTAAACTTAATCAAGTAACCAAATCAAAATTTTAACTTATATATAGAACTAAAATTAATCGAAGAAAACTTAATTAAAATTATAAAAACTAAAAACACATCATCACTGTGTTTTTAGTTTTTA
>JANSTT010019316.1:0-11746 GCA_026745375.1 Platyura marginata
TATAGAGTATAGGTGGTTTATGATGTTGTTAGAAATTCATGAAATCCTATAAAGAATCAGGATATACCGTGAGCTTTTTACCTATATGTGGATACTTTTAAGAATTTATTCATCTCTCCAATTTCAAGCTGCAGTTGAAGACGTTGCGTTTTACCAATTTTTTAATTGTATGGTCGCTGTGTTGACTGATTATCAATAAAACTCTCCTTTACCGTCATACATGTCATTTTCATTCAAATCGGAAGCATTATTGATAACTCAAAACTTCTATAAATATATATGTATAGTTTAGTTTAGTTTAGTTCTAATATATAATTGACAGTTGACATATCAAAACTTAGGATCAAACCCATATTAAAATTAAAACTTTTTCAGGCAAATTAATTTAAGTTTACATTTATTAATACCTTACAAGCTGTTTACTAACTATATAGAGAGCGAGACCCTCTTCAAATTGTTGTCAATATTTTAGGAGTAGTAATCATGTTAGTTTCAAATATTTCACCAAACATTTGAAAGTTCTTATATAGAGATTTAAATTTGTATGATGAGTATAGGGAAGATATGTATCTATCGACATAAATATTTTATTGAATTTAACAGGGCTTGTTTGATATGGTTTATTTAGAACTCTAACATATATCCGTATTAGTTAGATACAACTTATGAGAAGGAAATTGTTGTTAATAACTTTGGAAAGTTTTAGTTTAATTGGCAAATTGAGTATAACAACTTTTAGGTTCAGAAACAAATTAACGCATTAGTTTCTAATATGGAAATTGATTGAAAAGGGTTAACGCATATTCTCACTATCTCTAACCTTACTAATTCTATTGAAATTTATAGCAAAGTTTTTGTATGAATAATTTTTTTGACATTAAATTTACATTCTTATTAATTGGCTTACTTCAATAAGTCCTTTTTTTATAGATCAACAAGTTTTGGTCTATATTTGAACTCCATATATGTACGTATCTAGTATATAAGAACTGATTTAAGATCATTACCGTTCAAGTTCAAAAACGACATAAAATTATGTGGCGCATATAAGGGTTCATTGGTCTAAGCTTTTATTGCAAAGCTTTTATTCAAACACATTGGAATTTGATTTCTAGAGAAATATATAAAAATAAAATATAAATCTAAGTGGTGGTTTATATAAAATTTATAAAATACGCATAACATATAAGCATACAGATTTGAGTGCTACTTTCATGAGTTACATAAACAGATTTATATTTCTTCTTATTTTTTTTTTTTTTTCAAAAAATATTTTTTGAAAAGTTTTGGTAGGCTTACTGCTCAAATGTTCAACGCCACCTCTACCAGAAACTTTTGTATGAATAATATAAAAATGTATATCGTTCAAAAACCCTTGTCCAAATCTATCTAAATGTAAGTAATGTTGAATTGAAAGCCCAGAGGACTTATGTTAAATATTTTTGAATGCTTAGAGAAATCCATCAATATATGAAATATTTTGAATAAATAAATAGATAAACAGAGTTCGACATCATTCAATCCATTTATGCGTAAACTTGCCCAATATTGTTGCGATTGAAATTTAATATAATGTAGGTATAGTATAGGTATAGGACAAAACTCTTATGTATTTTAGCATTTTTTACTATAACTTTATTTAAACTATACCTACGAGTTGATGATGTTAAATTTCTGAAGTGACCGGAATGTTAAAAATTATACCAAAACAAACATATCCAAAAATTGCGAGTCAAGTTCAATGCATTTTTCATTAAAATGCATGTTTCGTCAAAGAATCCACTCTAGTTATGCATTTTACTAAATTGCATTCCATATGTATACATGAATTTTAATAGTTGTCAATTATTAACTTTAAATAAGAACAAAAAAAAACCAAAGTTTATTTCATTTATATGTTTCAAAGTTCTAAGCCGTCTATTATAACATAAATGTTTAGTTATTTCGCTTATGTTAGTAAAAAAGTTTTCTTTTTAATGAAAATTGAAAATAAAATGTTCGTTCAATTGTATTCTAGCACATCAATAAAAAATTTCGAAGAAATTCATTGATGAATGCAACAAAAACGAGCAGTTGTTCCAGTTCAATAGGTATCCATATAAAAGTTTGAAAGAACATAAAAATTTTCTTTTGAAGTAATAACTACACATTACACAATACACATACCTTCACAATACACATAATACTTAAAATCGACAGTATTTATAGTGAAATAAAAAGAAAATATTTGTTCAAAAACAAAATCACTTCGAAATAAAAATTTAAAAAAAAAAAAAAATTGCTGGAAATTCATGAAAATTGTTTAAAATGTTTTTGTAGATAAAACTTCTTAAAAAGTTACTACTTATGTTGGCGTAAGTTCTTCGTATGCCTGATAAACTACAGACATGTGCACATTTATTAAACAATCAACTAAATTACTTTTCGACGAAAATTGATTTCTGTTCTGCTTCTGTCATTTATTATATTAAGAATTCTCTTGTGAAAGAATTAATTAAAATAATAAATTTATTTTGCTAAAGTGACTAAATATCCTTCGGGTGTTACAAATAATATTATTTATCCTAGAGATTTTTGGTCCCTCGAGCCGAATTTTTTAGTTAGTCATTAGTGGTTATAGTTATATAGGATGTATGCACAATTGTACATATCAGTGACGTCCGGTTCTCGGATTCAACGGATTCAATGAATCCGTTGAAAATTACCCATATAATCAGAAGTAAAACATTTTATTTACATAAATTTTGATATAATCGCCTAAAGTTATGCAATAATATACTTTGTGCTTAGTTATACAACAGATTCAATTTTTAAATTTTTTTAAATTGAGTATTCCCATATACACATATTGTTTGCAGCAAAAGAGATAATAGAATTTCTATATATGTTGTTATTATATGCGTATAGCAGAAATTTTACTTGGATAGATTCAATTCCATTGGTTGAATATATGAAATTGTTTGTATGGTAAGGAGTTGTGCGCGTGGTAAGTATTTGTATTTTGTGTGGGTTAATGGATAATCTACTCATATTTTACTTTTGAATCCCTATTATGAATTTTCACGCGACGTCACTAGTGCATATGTATGTAACTATATAACCACTAATTTCTCGAAGGACCCTACTTTATTTCTAGAAAGAAATATTGCAACACGTTTGCTACATTACAACACACTCATTTCATTTTGAAATCCTAGAAAAAGTTTGTATGCATTTTGTTAATAAATTATTATCTAATTGAATTATCGGAGCTCCTTTTTGATGTTTTAAAGATGGAGAAAAAATCGATTATTGATATCTCTTCTTAATATTTTCTATTTAAGAATGGGGGCAAATTGAACCATCTTTTACAAGTTTTCTCATAAATTCCTATTAACGCTAATAAATAATCCGAGAATTGACTATAAATTCAAATTAAGGATTCCGATTTAAAATCAAAGTTGATTTAAAAGATCAACAAATTTAACTACCCTTTCAACCATTTCCAATTTATTGTTTTGAAAATTTCAAATTTCAAACAGTAGGTATGTATACAAAAGGACGAGCAAAAGGACGTGTGGACTAACTATATGTAGATATGGAATGGACTATATGTAGAGATGTTAAAGCTTCTTGATTTGCAGTCAACAATTAATTTTATTATTGTGACGTGAATTATTGTTGGGATAAGGTTGGAAACCTATGGTTTAAATTTATGAACCAATAAAAGTTTTTTATATGAACGTGAACGCATCGGAGGAGAAGCCGTATTGGTATTATATGGATATTTTATCTTTTCGGTGTTGTAAGCATTCTTTTAATATATTTTTATTGATAAGGAATTCATTTTCCATCATAAGTACCTATTTATTCAACCACGTCTCCATATTTTTTTTATTACGACTGTACCTACCTACATACAATAAAAATAAAGTATTTTCTTTTCCAAATTTTTTCAATTAAGGTAAAAACCCATAAAAATTCATTGTGATTCAAATTCCTAAAAACAATTTTTCTATTGTACATTTTCGACTTCTTAGGCAAGTTTGGTCCACGTTTATATCAGTTTTATCGAAATGTGGTCCATTTCCACTTTTATATGTATAAGTTAAGTAAATGTGATCAAAAGATCTCAGCTATTATATGTTTTACGTAAATTAGTAATTTGTAAGATTTAGATTTGGTTCCACAATAAAATTCACCACACAATTAAATTGCCACCACGAGCAGAGCATCGTTACCAAATTAAATACATTGAAAATTAACGGATGAATCACAAACAATTGAGACTTGATAATAAATCTTTAATTGCTGATTGGTTATCGTGTGTCAGTGTCAATGTCAAACAATACAACTGAAATAGGTACAAAGTGACTGTTTTGCCATACTCCCAGACAAAGTAAGAAAACAATCGAGACGGCCGTCTAAAAATGGCTTTATCGATTTTATGAAAATAAAAACGATAAAAATTCAAAAAACCATATTTACCTTTTGTTATAGTGTCATAAAAACATCTTAAGTTGCATGACAATAAGAAAATCGGCCGACAACTGACAACATACATTTTACAACATTTTTTATAGGCAAAAAAAACATTTCAAAACGTAATAAAAAAAAAAAACTTTTAAATATTGCAACATTGATTTTAATAGTGAAATCATGCTTCAAAATTTATCTATTATATAATTTATCTATGTAATATGTTGCATTGTACATATATTGCTAAAATTTTCACAAAACTCTCAATATAGAACAATTTCCTAAGTTTGGCACTACAATACAATTCAAGTGTAATACCATATTGCGTGTAAACTGTACAATTTGCATGATTTGAACATTTTACGATCATTTCCAGAAGTTGAATTTCTTGTTTGTGTTTCTATCAATTGAATTCTGTTAAATTTATTGCGAATAAATCTTTAC
The DNA here is from genome assembly GCA_026745375.1 of Platyura marginata. Classification (NCBI taxonomy): domain Eukaryota; kingdom Metazoa; phylum Arthropoda; class Insecta; order Diptera; family Keroplatidae; genus Platyura; species Platyura marginata. The sequence goes on from JANSTT010019316.1 coordinate 4,903, forward strand.
AATTTAAACATTCCTCTTTATATCTATAAAAAAAAATCTTGAATAGCTTGTTTTGTTGTCTGTATAGAATTTAAATTCTAGAACTGTTGCCTGCATACAGAGAAAGAAGAAGACGAAAAAAAAAGGGATAAAACAAGAAAACTTTTCGAGTCAGAATAAAAATGAGGTGAAACCCAGCGAGAAACGACTTGAATTACATTAAATTAGTTTGATTCGGTTTTATTATTTTTGTATTTCAATTGAATTTCGAAATGTTTTTATTAAAAAAAATAAAAAATCTTTTTTTTAAATTAGTAAGTTTTCAAAAAAGAAAGTATAATTTCATTACTAAACTTGATAAATTGTTAATTATGCAAATTTAATAACTAAAAGTTACAACTTTGTAATAATTTCCACACACTTTAAAGTTAGACAATTTATATATACATAACTCCCCGTTGTCATCGCAATATACATACATATATAGTCTTGTTCTCTGATGAGGTTGAAACTTTCTTTTCCAAATTTCCATAATGAATAGATAAACTCTTGAATATTTACGATTAAGTGTTTGGAATTGAAAGTTTCTATTTAACGTATTACTATAATATAGTTTTCTTATAAAGTTTGTGTCAATTAGGACTATAGTTCTATACATATATGGAGTGCAAGGTTTGTATGTAGGTTAGGAAGGTTCATATAAAGTAAATTATTCGTGTTAGGTGAAGCAATAAAGGAGTGTGTCGAGTTTCGACACTATATGTTTTGTAGACTAAAGAAGGCAAAGACACGAACAAAGTTCATGGTAACTGTTGCATAATCTAACATGGTAAGGGAGTTCAACATAGTAACGTTGAATTGTAGTTTTATATTTATGGCAATCTTGTAGATTGTTGACTGAACAAGTATAAACAAACATTTACATATATGCAATACAATACATTTGTGCATAATAGAAAGTATACACAATAGGGACAAGGGCATAAGAGGAAAATTATGTTGATATTCTGATTTTCTCAAATTTTCATCAAATTCTGATTTTCTCTTCTGTATTTATATTTTCGTATAGAATGCATGTTTTAAATTTTATGTTTTTCCCCAATGTCGTCCCAAAGTTTATATTTTTTTATTTGTATTTTCAATAGAAGTCCAGTATAATGGAATACTATAATATTCAGTACTTTTTCTTATTAATAAAATTATAAATTATTCGTTATATCGAATTAAAAATAACAGTAAGATAATTTACAATACAAAAGTGCTGCATTCCCACACACGTCATATTAATGAGATAAATGTATATTCAGTGGTAACAAAACGAAAAAAAAGGAGAAGAAGAGGTCAAAGGAAAAAATGTTGATTTTAAGAAAAGTTTGTTATAATATAGAATACACCAAGCCTTCGATTTGAGTCGTTCCACAGAAAAGGTGATGCAAATCGAAACGACGTAATTCGAAATAATCTATTACAGAGTACAGGTTTCCCTCGAGTTACGTGGTACTTACGCGAATTTCGAGTTACGCGAAAAAAAAATTGCGGCAACCCTCGAGTGGAAATCCATTTCAATCCAATTTCAGTCTTTTTTTATTATTTTTGTTAATATTCCTTTTGGGCGATTATGCAAAAATTTAAAAAAAAAACCAATTTTTATGTAAATATTATAGTATATGTATTATGAACTAATACTAAAAAAAAATTTTTTTTAATTGAAACTCCATAATTTTCGCTCTTGGAACGAAATCTTCTCTTTTGTATGTATTTCTAACTTCAAGTTACGCGGTTTCCTGTTTCGCGGAACACAATATTGTAGCTTGCACTAATCCTGAGTCTCGACCTACGCGGAACCAATTAACCGCGTAACTCGAGAGATACCTGTATTTCTATAGGACTTCTTAATTGATTCCACCAAAATCAACACATAGTAGATGTGAGTGTATAATATTCGCCTAGAATCAGTGCTGTTAGGAAGATATTAATTATTATGTAAATTTTAAATGATATCTCTCCGTGTGCCTATACGTTTTAGGATATTTTGGCGTGGGAAGACGCTATTTCTTCATTGAATTTATTTTTTTAATTTTGAAACATCTGACACAATACAAATTTCAAGTTTGAATTTAAATATATTTTGTTTTCACTCTACATTCCATTTAAATACAAAAACATTCGATTTAATACAAAAAAATTCAAAAAAATTGTCGACGAAACTTCGAAAACGACGAAAATCGAAGTCTTAGTGTACTAAATTTGTAAATCGTTTGTTACTTAGAGCCATTAATGTTAATTTTTTATATCGCGGCATTCGTTATACACGCACTGGACCTCTATTTTATTTACATATATAAATTTAAAATAAAATTGTATACCTACTAAATACACACTTCAGAATAACTTTCAACAATTTGAAAGAAGTCTTATCAAAAGCCGTATTTTTGGGCACAATATTGAAAATAAAATAACTTTACAGATATTGCTTATATTAATGTCAAAATTTAATTAATAATTTATCAAAATAGTCAAACGAAAATTTCAACGGAAAATGTAAAACAGTCCCCCTAATTACCAAAATTATGTGTAGATAATATTCCAAACATTGGTTTCCTTATACCTTAAAAAGCAAATTATTCAAATTTAAATTTTTGGGGATATATTCAATTACTCGTCTTTATTACAACCTCATTAAAACATTTTTTTTTTTTTATTTAATATCCTGAATACTTTTATTTTCCTCAACAACGTTTTTGTGCCGAATAAAATATACCAACACACCTTTAATGGTTTATTTTCCATAATATCGTATAATATCAACATCAGACAGATTTTGTGACGGGCAAAAAACTTTTCTTTTAGAATTATTATTTGAAGTATGAAAAGTTTTCTTAGAAATGTTGGAAAATTTCTATGATGTTATAGTGAATTTAAAAAGTTTGAATGGTAGCTCTCTGTACTGTACAGAATATTAGTATTAGCACCTAATGAATATCGTCCAAATTAATGTATATTTTTGCTATTTTCATTTTATTATAATAATAATTTAGTCATGAATTAGGAGTTGTAGATATAATAGAAAGGAGATTTAAATCATTGATTTTATCTTAATGTGAAAGGTAAAATACTTTCCTTAATTATGTAGTAAATCAATTTTTAAACTAATCTGGTAATGTATTTAATGGAATACGGCGCCGCTGTGAGTATTATTTTCTGAAATTATTTTTACACATATACATACATATGTAACTATAGTATACAGTGAGTGGTGTGCAAAAAATAAGTGTAAGGGCATTGGTATAAGGCATGTATGAAAAAGTCGAAATTCAGAAATTTCACCTATTTTTTAGGATTTATATATGAGAAATTGCTCCATGTTTGGTCTAAATGTAGTATTACGACCGAAGATTATTGATGAGACCGGTGGCGTACAAAGCATGAGGCAAGCGAGGCAAATGCCTCAGGCGGCACTTTGGTAATGGAGGAAAATTGCGACCGAAGCGAGCAAAAAAATTCGTACGAAGCAAGCGAAAAATTTCGTTGAAACGGGCGGCAAATAGCTGACACAAAAGCAAGAAGAGCACAAAGCATCATTTACAACAAAAAATACTCTGAATCACTGGACTCTGAGTAAATTAAATACTCGCGTCTATAAGGTGTTCCATTGGCATGTGCGGAATGAAAAATTTTCTTATTGAAACTTCGACCATTGTGCTGAGGATAATTTCTATGATGTTTTGAAATCAGCGCTGTTCCTGATTTTAGAATCTGTTTTCGGAAAGAATCAGTCAAAACATCTGGCCACGTATGTGGATCATATCCGATTTCCTTTTCACTTTGGTTATTCACCTCATCGTCACTTTGTGTCTACTTTTGATTCTCATTTTCAGTTCCAATGAAATCACTTTCAGTAGCACTTAATTCCAATTTACTTGATTCGATTGACCCACTCGGATTTGGCTTCAAGAATCTGTCCAAAGAGCCACTTAGGGCGGCATTAAAGTATTTGGAGGCACTTTAGAAATTTGCCTCGAGCGCCACAAATACTTTATACGCCACCGGATGAGACTACAGAGAATAATACTATTGCGTTTCATCTACAAAAAAAACCTACACTTACTCTACTGCCATACGTCCCTAACTTCTTTTTTTTCCAAAATTGATTGAAAACGGGTACCTCTGGTTTTAATTTGAAGCGCAAATTTATACAATTTTACTAAGTACTTATTTTTGTGTGTGTAGTTTCCTACTGATTCATAGGTGAGACGTTTTTTTAGTGAAAGTCATCAATTTTGTTGCGAAACCAAATTCCTCTATAACTTTGCTCGTTCCACACTATCCGATATCGATCCGTGTATATTCACAATAAACTTCCGCATTTTCCAGAATCTATCAATTGATCAATTGATGAATTACTACAGATGCTACACTGGTAGGTACCTAATTTCATCAGACAATATACCTACTTAGGTGTTTTAAATACATATACATATATAAATACATACAAATTTGGATATTTGTAATTTAAATCCAAAATAATATTATACATAATCCCAGAATTGTACCATTTGATTAAATATGTACCTACCTACATATACCTACATATATTTCTAATTATTCTGTTGAGATTATATTCATTTTAAACGAATATACATTTTGTATCACTATTAATCTTGGAACAATTACAGTAAATTTACAATTTCGAACATAAAGCACGTAAATTAAATTTCTAGTCGAATTTCTACAATACTGAGAAACAAATTTGTGTACAAATCCAAATGAAAACTAATTTCGTTTGCAATAATTTACAATAAATTCCCTTTAAATATAGCTCATCTAAATCAGGGATCCAAAATCTAGTCGGTTCATTTTGAACTATTGTAAGTATAGTTTTTAAATTTGGATTCCCTTTAGTTATCATATTTTTTCTGTCAATTTGACAATTTAAAGTTTAAAATCGGTTAACATTTAGCTAAAAAATTTAAAATTAAGCATATTTGATATTTGTGTGAAAAACATTTTTTACATTTGATGAGAATTTACTGAATCTACAAACGATTCTACGGGATTTATTACTCTCAAAGTTTATTTTTAAATTTTTCTTTGAAAGATATCTATTATTGTCGTTTTCGTATCAGATTTTTTCAATGGCAATCTTATCCCTTACTTTTCGTCTTCAATATAACGTTTGGTTGTGATTCATATTCAATTTCAATTTAATGACTCAGTCTTTTATTCACCAAATAAAAAGCATTCCGTTTAAATTTCAAAACATACTTATACTCATAGAATAAAAGCAATTACTAAGTATTTCTGTCGAAGTAAAGGTTGTCGCATGTCGCAATGGGGATATCGAAAAATACAACATGGACAGAGATCTTGTGTATAACATGATTGTATTAACCAATACGTACACTGAAAAAAAAATTGATTTTGATTTTTTGATTTTACATTATACAGATTTTGTTAATTTTGGTATTGTTTGATTAATAAAATTTTGTACATTTTCAAAAAAAATTGGTTACCTGATTTTTGTTAGTTAACTTTTAGTATATAAAATATGAAAAAAATTATATAAAATTTTTTTTTTTTACATTTCGATGTTTTTACAAAATTTTGTTGGTTTAATGTCCGTTTTATCTGTCTCTAGCAATTGTAATTGTCCTTTTGTATTCTGAACAATATTTTGAATACTTAGTTATAATTTTAAGTCAACGTAAAATAATTTTGTACCTTTTAAACAAAAATTAAAATACTCCACCAAGAACACAATTTGTTTACTTTGATAATTAAGCCGGTTACGAATCAATACAATCCTAATATCTTCTACAAAGCAATACAATTTATTAATACTGACAAAATGTTGTTATACTAAAAAAGAATTTGGTTTTTCCATTCAACAAAATCGATTTTGTTAATGTGTTAATGGTTGGTGGCCGAGATTTAACAATAACTTAGTAACTTACTAAAGCTGTTTTACTTCTTACTGTAATATAAAGTAAAGTTTTGATTTCATTTTTTTTTTCACGATATCATGTTGTTTAATACAAAACTAATAAGAAAAGTCAGGATCACTCGCTTGTTCGGAAAAATGATAACTGAAAAACTCGTTGAGATAATTTATTGACATTTTTGATTTTAAGTTTTTGGGGCCGCGATAATTATTTTGTTATTGAAAATTAGAATAATCCCTCTACCCACAAAAATTTTTTTGAAAAAAAAATTATTTTTTCCCAATAAATAACACCATTTTGAAGTTTTAGTTTTTTGGGGTGACTATTTTTTTTTAATAAAAAACAAGACACTCTAGGAAGTTCTATCATAAATAAGAATAAATATTTTTTAGGTTGTAAGCAAAAAAGAGATAAAGAATATTGAAGTTTGCAGTATGACTAACGCGTGTATCTAACTATACTGTTTTTTTGCAGTATTATATTGTTTTTTGGACCCAAAAACTGCATACCTACCTACTACTGCATACTTCCCCAAAATACTGCTTTTATACTGAGAAAAAACATATACCAAAATTTAACGCTTAGAAATTCAAATCTGTCAATCGCGATGCAAAACGTCAGAGAATTTTGAAGCTAGACAAAACTTGATTAGATGTGGAAACATTGAAGGCCATTCTAACCGTCAAATGTAACCTTAAATATCCATGTGTTGATTTCTATAAATACCTCAAAACAAAGCCGGAATTGCTTCGTCAAATTGCTGGAAAAGACAAATGCAAAACAAAAATTAAAATGGCAGACGATGATGGAAATGAGTTGCCCGGTTGTTAACTTACTTTGGTTCTACACACTAAAAAAATAAGTGGAAGCTTTGTTTTCACTTTAATTTTTCAAAAATTTAAAATCGAAATTTTTGTGAAATG
>JANSTT010019317.1:0-11744 GCA_026745375.1 Platyura marginata
GTCTTATGTCTATTGTTGTTGCCACCTTTGGATATTCATTGTTCTTAGGTAATCCAGAACGTCGTCTTTCCAAGGCCGTCCAATTCTATTTTCGTTCATGCGTTCTACGTGTCCAAGCCACCCTATTATGATTTTATGACTATGTTTTCCCTCTGTATTAGATGGTTTAATTCGTTATTCCTTAAATGTTCTCCATTGGTCTTGTACTGTATTGGTCTTTTGAAGATTCTTAGGTTGTTTTTTTTGTAATGGTCATGGCTTCTATTCCGTATGTTGCTATGGATCTTATGATTGATTTATTTATCTTCTGTTTTGTTGTTTTGGATATTAACTTTGATTCAAGGATCCGTTCGTGTCCATAGTTTACTCGGTTAGCTTTCTGAATTCGATCTTTCACGTGTTTATTTGGTTGGCTTTCATTGCCTATTTGCACGCCTAGATATTTAAATTCCCGAACTCGTTCCATTGGTAGGTCTTCTAAACGTCCCGTTTCATTTACGGTTAGTCTTATTTTGAGTGTTTTATGTTCTATTTTTCATCTCATATCATCAGCCTACCCAATTATCTGTACTGACTTATTCCAATTTCCACATTTAATTTAAAACAGTAGGTTCCCACCTGTGTTCAAAACGTGCGCTAACGCGCGATTAAAGAAAATTTCATTAAATCAATTACCTTCATATGGGACATAGGTAGGAGTGACATAATCTGGTGTGAAACGATAAATGAGCAATATGATGATGATGCTAATTAATGTCGCGATATCACTTGTCACGATCTTTGATCATAAATTATGAACAAACAAAATCATGGTATCTCCAATCAATTTGTGTATAAAAGTTTGATTAAGTCGTAGAGGAAAAATGACGCTTCAACTGTGCTGATCAAAAATTGTACATAAAATATTTGATACGTAAATGAATACACAATAAAACCATTACTTTATGACGATATGACAAATAAAAGTGGGAGTAAAATCTCAAATGTTTGCTTTAATATATAAAACTTGCAATATTCAAATTCAAATATTATTCAATTTGGATTATTTCTTAGTTACAGTCGCGTCGTCCATATACAACTGATCGAAAAAGGTGTACAAAATTAATTAAAAAAAAAAAAAATTAAAGAAAATCGATTAAATGGTGTAATTATCGTAATTGTTATAAAATTTTGTGTTTACCTACTGCATATTTGAAGGAAAAAGAAAAAAAAATGATTAGTGCAATTAGTTTAATGTGTGTACTGCTCCTGGTTTATGAAAGTAAAACCAGTCCAGTTACAAATGCTAAAAGTGAGTATTTTACATAATTTGCCGGTATTGCTGTGACCTTAGCTTTCTTCTTTCTTATATTGTTATTTAATCATGAGCGAACTATTGATCTTAGAAAAATTAGAAAATAATATTAAAAAAAAAAAAACCAATTTCAGAGTACATGTTCGTAATTAATGTCTTGTAAAGTGTAAAAAATGTGCACCAAGTTAAATCAAGATATTATGAAGAAAAGAAAAACAAAAATTTATTTGTTGTCTTATTCATTGGAATTTTTATGTGGGAAAAACCAACAAAAACCGGTAATTGCCTCGGAAGTACCTATACATACATTTTGTGGTGTAATTTATTTACCTCCAAATAAATTCTTGAAGATAAAAAAACCAGCATCCAGTAGGTACACAAATTAATGGAATATTAGCGCATCAAATCAATTTAAATCAATTTTTTTTTTTTTTTTTTGGTTGAAACACTAATTGCTTTGTCACGCGTTCAATATTTTACACTTCATAGATGATAACCAGTTCTACAAAATTTGTTGACCTTTTTTTATTGTTATTTTGAATTTGCTTGGTTTATTTAATGAGGTATTGAATGTAGTTATTTAATTTTAATGAGCCTGATGGATTTTTGGTCGCCAGACGAAATAATTTTATTTTAATATTTTTGAATATTTTTTGGGGTGTTTTTTGTTGTTTTGTTAATTAAAATGTACAGGCTGGAACTGGAATTTTTATAATTAAGACAATTTATAATGGAATTTTTACCACTAATTTTTTTCTTCTCCTTCTTCCTTGAGTTCTTTTGGCTTGCTGGACGAGACACTTCCAGATACATATTTCGGTCCTGTGCTCTACTCATTCATTTATTTTTTGCTTTTAGCTTTCTTGCATCTTTCTCTATGTTGTTCCTCCACTTTATCCTTCGTTTTCCTCTGGCCTCGACTACACTGTGGTTCAGTTATTCTTATTATTATCTACTTTTGTAGATTAACTCCATCCTTGTAAGGTGACCAGCCCATCTTAATCTCTATGCTTTAACGTACTATATCTTCCCCATTTATTTAATCATTTAGTTCTTCGTTGTTTGTTCCATTTAATCTCCATTTTCGATTTTATTTGCTCTATATACACTCCTCAGGATTCCCCTCTCGAAAACTCGTTGGCTCTAGTTATCGTCCAGACTTCGATTTTTTTTACGTTTGCTAAACTTTTTGTTTTTTTTTATTTATCACCTTTAGGTTTCTTTCAGTACATTTAGGAACCATTATTTATCTTCTTATAATATTTAAAAACAATTTCCCGTATAGATTCGCTAATTTCTATTGATTTATTCCGATTTGCTCTTGGTTGTGATTATGTTTAATTTTTCCAAGAAAATGGTGGATGTTGTTGGATTGGATGCTCCGAAAAAAACTGGCATACTCCTGGTTGTTCCATATTATGTTACAAAAAAAAGTAATTCAAATCGGTTGGATGCATTGATGTTGATTATTGACTCAAAATTCTATGGTTTTGTGAATTGTAAATATTTTAAACAGGCGTACAGGAGATGAATTTTGTTATTTTTTTCTCCAAGTCACAAATACTAACTGAAGTACAACAAACGTTGAATATGTTGATAGTTAGAATATATATATATTGGATTCAGACCTGGTGATAGGTGTACTCCATTACAAGTCAAGTACTGCAACTGAAGCAACGATGAAGATCAAACCAGGTGAAAGTACATGCACAAGTGAAGTACTGTAATGAATGGAATGGTTCACTTGTTGATGAAATATCATAAAAAATGATGACTTCAGAATTTAAAAAAAAAATAAGAAAATGTCGATATTAGCCGGCCCAACTTAAACGTAAGTGCGCAATGAATTCATTAATTCTCTGGGGACGCCCATGTTTGTTGTTTTTGTATTCATTGTCTTTCAATTTGGTCACTGCATATTATTAGTATTACTATAGGTCGTTGTTGCTACATTTTTTTCTATAGAAAAACAAGTTTTTCTATAAAAAAATTAAATAAAAATTCAATTTATCTTAATAATAATAAAACATTTTTAGGTGGTCGTAGTACGCAACCATCTACCGATACATTTGTGTTTGAACTACCCACGTTCAAAGATTCAACGTCTTTGCGTAAGTACTTTTATAAACAAATCTAAACACCAAAAAGATCACACCAAATAATACAATACCAACGAAATGATATAATTTTATAAGTTTTCTTAATCCTTGAATTGGCGGCCAACCTCTCTTTATTTTCAAAATTAATTTTATTTAATATATTATTAAAATTTATCACAAATAGCTGCATTCAAATGTGTCATTGTGGGCGTTTTTCACTTTTTTTTCTTTTTTATTGTGCTAATTGAATTATTTAAATTAGAAATAATTATATTTTATGATTCTGATGAAGGTTTCCTCTATCGTATAGCAACGTAAAAGAAGATTTATAGAGAATTTGCATAGACAAAAATTTTAAGATAAAACTATTTTGCACGATTTTGCATTCATTTAATTTGTTTTTCTTTCTGTAAAATATAAATTATGATTAATTATATTAATTTTATACTAGTTAATATACTAATAGATAAAACACGTTATTATTATTAGTTATTATTATTAACAATTCAACGTGTTCAGCGGCATTCTTGTAAAATGCAAATTTTTTGATAAATAGGTATAAATTGTGAACGAAAATGTGCACGATCAATCTATTGTGAACAGTGGCGGATTAAGTCAAGTGAGGTCCCCAGGCGGTAAAAATTTTGGGGCCCACAAACTTAAGTTAGAACAAAAAAAAAGTTTCAAGTTTCCTGTTATTAACAAAAAAGAGAAATAATCAAAAATGTCATACAATAACACATTAAATAAATTTATTAAAAAAACATATTTTTTTACATCAATTTCCCTCTTGTCCTGTATGTGGTTTTTATGGTGTCCTCGTTTTCTTTTAGAAATATTGAAAAATGGCAAAATCATCTTCAAAAGCATAAACGTCAATGGCATTTTTATAAACATCCTTCAATCCTTCAAACTTAATTATTTGATGTACACAAAAGAAAACGTCATTTTCCTCGAACCCTAATGGAAAGACATTTTAAAACCTTGCGCCCCGTAGAGGCCCTTTGGTATTCTGAGGATTTACGTGGCCGCTTAATCCGTCACTGATTTTGAATGAATAAAAAAAATATATCTATATAATTTTTCTAGTTTCCCGAGTATCAACACTAAATGAAGCCGGAAACTCATATGGTCAATCTGGCAAATTGACATCGAGAGCTGATTCAATACGTACAACATCAAACAGTCAAGGTAGGAATTTAAATCAACTGATCAATAGCAAAGTTGACAAGGATGCAATCACTTATCCAGATGAGCTCTCTAGAGATAGTTATGGCAATATCGTTACACCCTATACGCAACTAACCGATAGTGCATCGCAAACCAAACTCCAACAAGGTGGTATTGGTTTTATGACGGATGTCAATAAAGACACAACGCATCACAGTAATTTTTCATCGCACGCTACAAACGCTGATGGTACTCTACGATTTGCCATTCCAAGCTATGCCGATGGAATAACACAACTTCAAGGGCCATACGATGGATCAACGATATTTGTTAATCGAAATAATATTAAATCTCCAATTCAGAATTTGCTTCCACCCCTTAGTTCGGGAAATTTTAATTATCCAACAGTACCACCGACATTGGCAAAATCCAAAACAACAATTGATAATACTTATCAGAATGAAGTTGCCGGAATACTTCCGGCTAAGGAATCTGGTCAAGCGACACTAAATAATAATCTATTACCTCCAAAATATCTAGCTTCTTTGCCAACGTCATCAAATAATATCATCAAATCTAGCGGTAATAATTTTGGTTCTGATGGTCAGCAAAGATTTGGACCCGAAACAAGTCAATTCATTCCCAATAACTTTGAACCGGCAAATATTCTAGTTCCGCCTAACATTGATACAAAAACGTTTGGTTCTGCGGTTGGATTACCGTCTAGCAATCAACCATTACCAATAGTTAATAGTCAAAGTAGTTCAGGTGTTCAGGTTGGCAAATATACCGGTGGTTTTGGTGGAGCACCGGGCGTTTTAGGTGAACAGAAAATCGGTGGATTTGGTATTCCAAATAATGGACAGGTACAGGTTGCTGCTCAAACAAGTGGTAGTGCAGGTAGATATATTTCATTTTGTAATGTTGTTAGCTTAATTTTATATTTTACTAGGATTTGCTGGAAGTAATTACAACAATGCAGCTAAGCCAGTAACAGTGGCAATATCTAAGCCAGTAACATTTAATAGTGGTAGCAGTGTATCGAGTTCAGTAGTAAGTGGTGGAAAATATAGTGGAGGGTTTGGTGGACCACCAGGAATATTGTCACCATATGATAATGCTATTGGACGCAGAACATCTCTGTCTACAATTTCTTCAGATGCTAGCTTTTCAGGTATTTGGTAGTTGAGCAGTTATTCTAGACGCTGAAATAAGATTTCCTATTTAGGGGTGGGAAACGGATTCCTTTAATAAACCGCAAAAAAAAATGTTCGAATAGACGGAAATTATAATTTTAAATCGTAGCCGAGATAAAGAGACTACTTAACGTTCCTAATGCCACTTCCTGATTCCAGACGAAACGTATTCGTACACTTTTTCACCTCGCATGAATTCAATCACTTTCACTTTGTTTGATTGTAGCCCACAATTTCTAATCACAGATCTGTCAGCCAAATCAAAAAGTCCCGCTCTTTCTCATCAAACTTTATATTTTTCTAATCAATCCATAAATAAAACCACCCCTGCTTTAATACCACACTTCTTTTTTCGAGGATTGAATTGCTCTCTCTCTCTAGAAACTCTCCTCTATCAGGGCTCCATCTTATGCAAGCTTTTCGGTCCTCTTTCAGGATTGTGTAATAATCAGCGAGATGACTATCGGTTTTTTATATTAATATGAATTCTGTATAATTTCCACATAAATGGCTATTGTTAATTATTATTCATCAGAAATAATTGAAGGGGTTATTAAAGGTATTCATTTCAATCAATCAACCACTCTCAAATGTCTAGCTATTGTTGTGCGCCATTTTTTACTTCATTCGTTAATTAAATTAAATTTTCAAATAACAATAACCGAACATTTTTCACTAATTGATTGAAATTGTTTATACTGAGTACTTCCTATCCTTCACTTGGATTTATAATTAAATTGCACGCGTCACTAGAATTCGACCATGCATATGCAAAAATGTGTTTGACCAATCAATCAAAAATTTTAATAATCTATTCTATATGACGCATATTGGCGAATTATGTAGTGTAGATAGATTGGCACAAGAAATATTAGAATCCGGGTACCCATACCTCACTACACTGCATACATGTGAATTATTATTTTTTTTTTCTGTTATAATTAAAAAAAAAATGTCACAACAATATTTCCGTAATATTTTTACTATGGCATAAATCATATCGTTCCCATATTATATTATTTTCAATTTTAACCTAAATATTAAGAATGTCTAATAATTATTTATGTAAAGAGGAGTTTTTAATGGGTTGCGTGTATGGCTAGGTATATCTACATCATTAAAAAGTATTAATTATAAATAACGCATAATAACATTTCACAGTCTGTATCTGTATTATTTGCATACATATAAACATTCCGTATTAGGTTAGGTATACCTAAGGTAGACATAATAATTATTTATATTGTACCTTTAGATAGGAAATGATCTTGAAATTAATACATAATTTACATAATTAGCAATAATACTTTTAAAGAAAAATTTAAGAAAAAAAAAATTATTTGAATTCTCTTTTTTTGCAGGTCCTAAGCGAAAGTATTAACCGAACAGTTTCGTTGAAATTATAATCTGTGTTACATATTGTAGGTATTACTACATAATTATATTTTACAATAAGTTTTAATATATTACGTTTTATGTATAAAGAAAAAAAAATAGTTTTTATATTTTCAGCATCAATTCGGTGGTATATTGTGGAATTTTTGTTCCATATATGTATGTCTATATGTGTTCGATATGTCTAAATTTAACAAATAGTTGTACTAACTCACTGTCATTACTTACTAATCATAAATTATTCTGATCATTTATTACTTAAAGCTTTCAAAATCTTCTTCTCGTTATTTTTTCGTGTACAAAATCTTATTTATTACTCATAATGACATTTTATTTGTGGTTTTTACATAAATTCTGTTGTTGCAATATTAACTCTCTACACTCTCTACGTTAAAACAACAAGAAATTCTGCAATCTATAGAAATATTTATAATAACTGCTACATCTACACCTACAGAGCTTAGTAGAGTTTTTTTAGTATCTGGACTTAGTGACTTTCAATTATCGGAATTACCGCAATGATATGAAAAAGTAATTCTGCTAATTTATGTTTGCACTGTGCGGTTGCGGTTTATTTATTTCCAATTGAATAAATATTTATATTTGACATAAGGGTACTTTGCTGAGAAATAGATATATGTATATCGCCATTTGTCAGAACAACTTAAATCAACTATAATTTGTGTATAATAATAATAGGCTTCTTACATGCTTAGCCTAAATGAATTTTAAATGTTTATCTTTAAAAGAAATGTTACTAATTTGTCATTTAAAGTTCTAAGATAGAAATAGAAATAGAAAGGATTGTGCACAGTGTATGTGTGTATGTAGTTCTTGTATCTTGAAAGTTAACTGTGACAATGAATCCGTATGAGATGGATATTATTTCGTCTTGCTGCTGATAGAATTTCATTATTCGTCTACATGTAGCCATACATTTATGTAGTATATGCCGCGCTAAATATCCAATCGAACACGCACAAATTTATCCTTGATGGTTGAACGAGAAGTGTTCTTTTTCTTTTGACTTGATCATTCGATTGGAACATTCCCAACATCATCCCAATGATATTCGTACCTATTTTAATTAACGGAATTGAAATGAAACTGAAATTGAGGAACACATAAGGAAAGTAGCGACAAAGTATTAAACGGTGGCAAATGACAAAACTAAACAATTCATCGATTTAAATTTAAAGTTAACAAGAATGATCGAGAAGGTCGTTACAGTTTTTTTGGCAAATGGCCACAGAATCGTATGTTCGTTTCGTTAATGTTCTGGAGAATTTATCCCGTTGGATATCGCTGGGATTGTTTTATATACAGCATGAACATAATATGATATACAAATACTTAAAGTGACGATCGAGAACGTGGCAATAAATTGCGAATATTCATTGACACGGCGTGAAACTTTAAAATTACCTAAATAAATGAGTGATTAGGCTTACAATAAACGATGCATTGAAAGTGATAGTAATATGTGACTAATTAAAATAATTAATCAGAAATTTAAATCTTACATAATTTTACAAAAAAAAAAAAAAAATTATAAAAATAGACAAAATTCATATTGTAGGAGTAAAACTGATCAAAAAAAAAAAAAAACTGATTCTTCTTTATTTGGACAAATCTGAAAGAAAGGTCTGAATTTTTTACTCAGAAAACTTCAATATGCATTATGTTGTGTATTATTATGTAAATTTAAGAAGAAGAAAAAAAATTATTATTAAATTTACATTGCGTGGTAGATCACATAAACACACATCACATATACAACATGCCACAAAAGTAAATATAATTAATTAATTTCGCATATATATGTAGGTATATATATATGGTTAGATAGAGGTAATATACATAGGTAGGTATCTCTCTATAAACCAGGAGGATGTCAAGAGCTTCGCGATGTATACAAAGAATGGGGTCTGATGTGGGGGATATATATAAAAGGTAAACTCTTAACGATTTCGATGACTTTGGTTTGTAACGAAAAATTGAATGCACACACCACTACAATACATATACTGGACTACTACTACTCATCATATCATTGTTATTATATTTTTATTGTTTTTTTTTTAATTTTATTGAAAATTTGCCAGTGAAAATGAAAGTGCATTTTGGATTAATTGTTGTTATTGTTTATATTGTTCAAAATAGTAAGTGGGTAGTGAAGGGTGATTTATTAAAAAATGTAACGAATCATTTTAGAGACTAGATTAGATTAATAAAGTGATATAAAAAATGGGTTCCTTTAAATATTAGTTTAATCTTACCTAAGACAATATTATTCGACGGACACCTGTTTATCATGCAACCATAGAATTACTAAGAATTACTGTAGATCAATTTATTTCTTTTTCTCGAATTCACATAATTTTTTATTGAAATATATGAACATCAATGGTAATTTTAACGATTCCATTTTGGTAAATATTTTCGTTAGTGTAAATCATTTTACTATCTTAAAGTAATTGTTATAGAGATCCCATACGTTGAAAGCATACAAAGAGGGTATTTATGAGGGAAAGTTGAAAAAAATAAACTTTAAGCCCAAAACTAAGTCTAGAGCCTTTTAGAGACCTCTGTAGTTTTATACAAATAATTTATTTTTTAAATAAATTCTGTTCAGCATAATTTGATAATTTAAGAAATTTTTGAAATTCATCTTCCAATCATTTGAATGAAATAGTTTCAGTTTCTGTTTTTCGTGCCTAATAATCACGGTCGGAGTAGCATTTTGGATCTATGACTAATAGCATTCATATTCCGTCTGTTCTCAAATTGCTGACTATAGTTTAGGTAGTTTCTGATATAACCTGAATCTAAGCTAATTTATATGATCGATTAACTGATCATTTAATTTTAAATAATATTACAGCAACATGCGACAGCACTGATGATCAACTAGCATCCGATAACCAACAAATTGAGTCAACAACAATATCTCTATCCACATTAACAGCTAATGAGGACAGTACGGTAATACAAACAACAACAATTGGAACAACAGGAAAAATTGTTAATAAACGAGATGACATAATTCTATCGAAATATTCACATGGATTTCGACCATTCCCAATGGGCCGAATGGCCGATCTTGATTTTATGGCAGTAAATCGATTGGCAGACGGTGATAGTAATGATAAAAATACGATTGACGATGATATTGAACTAGCTGATGATGATGATGATGAACGACCCATTTTTAAACCATACTTTTATCAAAAACCACTGATACCATTTCAACCACCGATTGTCGAACCTAGAGACGTAGAACAATTAGAAGATTTTGGTGGCTACAACTATCCGAAACCAGCAAATCCAATGCTGTATCCAGAACGACCAATTAAAACATCAACAACCGAATATGTTGTTGATCTTCCGGATGCATCTGCTAGATCGTTCTAGTCTAGCTCTAGACTATCATGTAGAGAGAAACTGAAATAGAACGTTTTAAGATTTTTGGTATCTGTGTTTGTTTGTGTTTCTATATATTTTCGTTCACCACAATAACTGCGGTATTCAATATTCAAATGAATTCGCGGATTGATACCTAACTATACAATACTGATGATGATGTTTCTCAAATTGAATATTATGGGAACAAAAAAATTGGTTTCGTTTATAATCTCTGTGATGATACTTATACAATATGCCTACATACATGTTATATGTCTTACATAATAAATGGATGATGTGCGCGATTACTTAGTGATATATTATTGGATCGTCTTTCTTGAAAGTTGTTTCAAAGATAATGTGTGAAAGTGAAATGCTATTTAATATATGTAATAATATTCAGCAAAACTATTAAACTATGCATCAGCTACTAATACTTACCTACTGTGTTTCTTTTTCTTCCATTCATCCCGAACAGAATTGATTTTGTCTGCGCATATTAAAAGAAATGTTGTGAATTATTTGTTGCAAAAAGAAAAGTTAATAATTAATTGCGAATTAATTAATATCATTTAAATTGCAAATGTCGGCTTTATACATATGTATATTATGGATTATTAGGTATTTAAACATAAAATATGAATAATAATCTCGGGAACATTTTCTGTAACTGAGTGATATTACGAGTGCAGTCAAAGTGATCTGCTGACCGTAATAATCAAATTAGAACAGCACCTTCCCCCCCCCCCAAAGACATATTTGAAGAATTACACTTTTTTCCAACAACATTTTCAAAAAAAATCATAAAAATATTCAACTCAAAACTGGGAAAATCAGAATCTATGAAAAGCAAAAAGTCTAAATTACGCGAGCTTTCCAACAGATAAAAAATTTATTTTTTCTACAGTTTGGCATTGACAGGAATTTTCCACTGCAAATCGTACCTATGCTAAGACTAATAAGATTAGGTTTTGTTTAAATAATTCCAACGCTTTTTTTAAGTTTGAATATCAGAAAATGAGTATTTATTAATCTGTTTTCATATTTTGAAAAAAAAACCAGTAAAAAAGGAAAAATTGGCTACGCCGATTATAATATACCCGTATGTGTACTTGTTTATTATTTACAACTTTGTACGTGTCTATTTTGTCTGCACAATAAATATAATTGGGTAAATTGAATACA
>JANSTT010019318.1:0-11743 GCA_026745375.1 Platyura marginata
TATATATGTACTGACTATACATATACGCTGAATATTTGAAAATTCACTATCAATGCCTTTTGATTTTAATGATGGAGGGTTGAAATATTACTGCCAACGGCTGTATTGAATTTAGCAAAAACATTAATCGGAAATCTCTTAAATTAAATTTTGTTGTTGGACATAATTGGATATTTTTAGGCTGATGTCTAGTCGAAAATAGTATCTATATTTAGCATTAAGGCGATACTAAAAAGGGGTAACAAATATTAGCTTCAGAGAAAATTCCTGTTTAAAGATTGGATTTAAACATTAAGTCGAACTGCCAATGGCAATATGTTGGTATATATAGATTATTGACAGATGTCAGCTATTGGGATTATATACAAGATTTATTTTAATTGTAAGGAAATATAATAATTTTTTAAGCATTTGTTCATTTTTGTTGTTGTAGAGTGAGTGCGGCTGCGTAGGTATGAATTATTATAGGTCATTTACTAACGTTATTTACAAGAATTTGCCAATAATTCAAAGTAAGAACGAATAATAACATTTTAGAAATACAAATTAAAACCAACTTCTTTGAACATTTCTACAAAGTGGTATGTTTTGTTATTGTTTTCACAGAGTTTCAAATAGTAATTCTACAAACAAAAATTAATGGACAAAAAGCAGAAGTCGTGTGTCGTGTTGTATGAGAAAATTCAAAATTCACATTATTTTCGTAGAAATATCTACCACTAATACTTTGAATTTTATAAATATACCTAATAAAAGGTATGCGAGAACATATCGACGACGTGGGTACCTACAATGCTTGACATAGGAACTGAAAATCTTGTGTTCGATAAGCACTCAAAACCTGGTTCGAAAACTATTTTAAGTGAAAATATTGCACGTAATAATTCGTACAAGAAAATAATTTGAAATATTAGAATAAAAAAACATTGGAATCTAGGAATTGCTAATTTTAAAATAATCAACACGAAATTTACTGATTTATCCTACAAGAAATTTTAAATACAATTAATTGATGTTCAAAAAACAAATAATGTACCTATACTAACTCAAAAAGTTAATTCGATTACACACCCGGAGATGAATCAATACATTTTCCAATTGTTATTTTTCTTTTTTTTAATGAATTTCTCTCACTCTGTATGTAATCTACGTCAACATCGGAGAACATTTATTTTGCGCTTTCACTAGCAATGCATGGCAATTTAAAATTGTTTAATACCGAGATTATGTGACAGCTGAGTGGCATTTAAATGAGACGATTTGCGGTAACTTATACTCCCTGATCTGGGTAATTGTTTTATTATTCATCAGCTTAGAGCCTTAAATAAAACAGCCGAGTAAAATCTCAATAAATTCTCATAAATAAATTAAATTCCTTTTCCGTAAAATTTATATTCATAAAATGAAATAAAAATAGACACCGCAGACACTTTCTGTGTTGTAAAGTTAAATCATTAAATTGTACCGTTATGAGTGCAATTTGCATTAAATCGGTCCAACCTACCTGATGTAGTTTATAGAGTTGTTTTGCAAGTATCTACTTGACTTATTGCTACCATGGTCATATATGTATGTAAGTACATACCTAGATAGGTATGTTATGTACATTATATGTATGTGATATAAATAACTTTATCTTAATAAATATTCAATACTAATGTAGGAAATATTGTTTTAATTTCGTTTGAGCAGAATTGGATTTGTTCTGGTTAATTTTCTGATGATGTGGCAATTTCTGTTTAGTACTTTCATAGCAAAATTGATCTTTCATGAACTTTGAGGTGGCTAGACCAACTTGTAGATATATATTATAGAAAATTGATTGGCTTCAGCGATCATTTAGTGTAGGCTGGAAGTATTGGCATACATTGAGGTGGTCTTAACCCCTAATTTTTCAAAAACCATTAATATGCTTCAACAACTTTTAACGCATGATGGTAGTACATTCCAAATAGAAACTTCATGAACAGAAATCTGAGAAATGGGTATTGCTGAACCTTTCTTACTTGCTTTACAGGTGATTATAGCGGGTTGTTAGACCCAATTTGAAGTAGCTAAGTTTTTTAAATTGCTTATTAAAAAAATAAATTTTAAACATTAAATGAAATTTTCAAGTATTCGGTTTTATTGTGATTTTTAAATTTAAATTTCTTCAATACACAACACCACTAGACATACATATTTAGATATTAAAGATTTCATCAAATTTCTATTTAATTAATCCCAATTACAAAGATAATTTCAATACAATACTTATAACAATTATTATCATACAGAGCTTAATAAGGGTTAAACTCTTGTCATTACTTCAACGCTATCATTTACTTATACCAAATGTTCTAAGTGTTCACATCTACAGGTACAAAAATATAAAATGAACTTAATGACAGAAACCGTTTTTATAGCACTGTTGACAAGCGCGCGAACCCAATTTCCTTTCTAATTTAATGACTTTACTCACTAAAAATGATGTTGTAAAAATCCTGATGGGCTGGGTATGTATTTATATCGTACCTAAAACATTCAACACAAGCCCATCGCCTATAACCCATCTTTTCTACATTGACATTGTTGGCACAATTTATTCATGTCCCGGTGTAGCAATGGCACCATTAAATTACAAAAGAAAATATTTAGGGACGACGAAAATTGCCATCTCAAATTACATCGAATGATCAATAATATAAACCGAAATCAACGCCATTGCTCTGGCAATTCAAAATTTTGCCAAGAAAACCCCATAATGCGCCCCCCGTTCCCATTTTCTATATAGTATGGTATGACATGGGGTGTAGGAGGTGGTGTATATATATGATGTAAGGAAATTCTTGCACATCAGATAACACACATATAATAGAAATGAAAAGCTCTATTGTGACAGAATATTGAACGTCGGAATAGCTTCTATATGTCACTTTAAATGGGAAGATTGTGAATATTTGCAAAGAGGCCAAAATGGGCTAAGAAAAAAATATTGTTTGTAATGAGGCATCGGCGCAGCCGTAATTGCACTGTGATAAGGATTCTTTTTTTTGTATAAAAGTGAAAACTTAAAGGAGACATTTTATTATTTTAAATCTCTTCTATTTTTTGTTTTTCATCCATCGTTGTGTTCTTTCAACTAAAGTGGATATGAAAACTGTATAATTTCTCCATTATCTTTGGAATATTTATATGGAATGTTATATGGGTGGTGAGAGCATATCATATTATAAGATATATCTACACAAAGAGTGTATAATGTGCACGCCACAAACAAAGCACTCGCGCGCGCCAAAAACACTCTCAATAAAGAACCCTCCAGGAAAAATATCATTTAAAGTAGGCATCAGACAACCGGAATATGGAAAATCAATTGCACATATCCGGGAATGGTTCTTTTTTTCACTTCTATTCCCCATGTGGTGTCGACAAAAAGTTCTTGTTATAGTTGATTTCGATATATCGATTTGGTGTTTTATAAGTCGCAGGAAGTATACCATCACGCTCTTATATGTATATAGAAGAGTGGGAGCAAGGTGTTTTGTACACACGTTTTGACATTGTATGGCGTAATTTTTTTTTGGAAAAATTGTGTTATATTTTATTTTTCTGATATATCAATGGTTGATTTGTTAGCATAATAGATTGGGCGTTATTTTAGCTGACGACAAATATTTGCATTTCGTCAATTGGGATCCTCATTTCGGAATAGAAAATTGAATTTCCATTCTTGTCACGATTCGGTTTGTGGTTGTTTTTGTGTTTTATGGTTTTTTTTCGGAAAATTCATTCATGCGGCAAAGTATAATATTTTGTCATTCATGTGGCAAAGGATGATTTATTCTGATTTTCAATATAATACCTTTATATGTATTTGTATGTTTGTATAGAAAAGTAAATTGATGTTGGGCTGTTATTTGAAATAGAAATGATTGTTCAGAAAAAATTTTATGAAATTCGTGCGTTCAATTGTTTTTATAGAAATTCTATTCAAATTCAAAAATTGAAATAAATTCAATGTGAAAATATAGAAGGAAAATTTTGAATGATGACATTATGAATAAAAAAATTTTTTTATTCTCATTTTGCTTTCAATTCATTTAAATCATACTTTCTGCATTATGAATGATTAATGTACTTAAAAAAAGCCGAGGGAGACAATCAATTTGATACAATTTAATGTTATAATAAAAATATAACTTTCATTATTCAATCTGAACAACTAAATGTCGTAAATGCTGTCATTTTTGGATTAAAAATCTTAATTTTCTACAGCTAATTTAATGAGGTTTTTTATTTAATTATTATTATTTTATTCAAATACAAACTCTCGGTTATATTTATACTTAGTTATATTTACTCTCGAATATATTTACACCAAAAATTGTGTATTTCCAATTTAAAGTTTATTTACCGAACCAATTCTATTTTTATGTCGCAAAGTAAAAAATGGAATTGTATTTTGGCATTTTATGTTGAGTTTTTAAACGGTCAGCTATTGTTTTCGTGAGTTGTTTTTACCTCACCGGAGATAGGTGGAAGTTCAACAACAACATTCCATGTATGTTTAAAAAAATGATAAAATGTCCTTAAATAAAAATGAACTTCCAAATTCCATACTCTCAGTTCTATTTACAACTCGGTTATATTTAATCGAGAGTCTTTTGTAATGTGTTTTAATAAAGAAAATATAGTTGGTCATAAATTATTAACAATTTTTGATTATGATAACTAATTTCTCTATATAATTGTATAGGAATATATTTTTTTTAAATAAATTTCTTAGAAACTTCAGTTAAAAATGTAAAGAATTACATAAACAATTACAAGAAGTGCAATGTGTAAATAAAGGGGAATGTAAATACCAACTATACAAATCCATTTAAAGAAGATTCAATACAAAAAACAAAAAATGTAATTTAAAACAACTAAACTAACTATTCATTTACGCGTAATCCCAGCAATTAAAACATTTTATAAACACACGTCATTCCATCAGACATATAGAATAAACAAAAAATAAAAAAAAAAAAAACTATAAAAAACTAGTTATTCGTTATACATAATGTACTAGTACATAGATACCTCTATTTATATTTATTGAACGAAAAACGATGTTTTTACTGTTTGGCGAACTAAACAAACTTATTTTCCGGCACTTTTCCATACATATTGCATATTTTGTTAATTAATTTTAGTTGAATCGGATGTACAAATTGAAATTGTGCGCACGACATATAGCCGGGAGACTACGAGGGTCATTAATCATTGGAAATAGTGTAATGTACATGGATGATTAAATTTGTTTGATTTGAGTGTTTAACAATAACATTTTTGTATGCTTACGATAGTAAAAAATCTGATCTTAATAATGAAATGTTTGCAGAAATTACGGATATTATAAAATTCTTATTATTAGCTAGCGTTAAGTACTCGAAATAAAGTAGTACAAATCTTAGTATAGGAGTAAAGAAGTAGTGATCAATTTTTTAATGATTTATTTCATTAAGCATTTAGCTATTGTAAAATGTTTTTGATAATTTCTTAACGATGAAATAATTTTTTTTTAACTTTTATACAATCAGACATTCCCGTAGGAATGGAAGAGAAGTTTACCTTGTCTTAGAAATGAATAGTAAACACCGCCCCGTATATAAATTTCCAAAAAATTAAAAATATAAAAACTTTTAAGAAAAATTGTTTTCTCTGATTAACAATTAACAATTAATTACGAAGCTTGAGAATATTTGAACTAAATTTTTCATAGAATTCAATGAAATTTTTTTTCCACATGTTCAGTCTATTATTCTCAAAATAGGATAGGAAATCAATCAAAAAAAATGGTTTTTCATGTCCTAAGTAAATAAAATTATGAAAATGGTCTTTTGAACTGAATATTATTAACCTCATTACATTAAGATTAAGACAAAGGCATAAATCCGCCCTTCTTAATATGTAATAGCAAACAACAAAACAAAAATTGGTTTTATTCGAATTTAATATTCATATATAAAAAGACAATAAAAAATTCTATAAGCAAAACCGTCTTTGACGTCATCAACAAGAAAACTTGTCATTTCATTTTATATTGTACTTATGTATATCTGTGGTATATAATTTAATATCTACAATAAAAATTGACGATAAAAAATCGTGACTTTGCCAGTTATTTCGAAGGAAAACCTTGTATGGTTTGTTTTATGCATATATTTGTTTGATATAATGTAAACAATAATAAATATGTATGTAGTTATGTAGTATAAATTCAATTTAAATGCAATGTCAGGTCTGCAATATGTGTATGATTGAGAGATACTAAACAATGGGAATACACTGCAATAATATGTAAAATAATTTAAGATTTGAAAATTGAAAGGATGTGAATAGAGTTGAACGGAAAACATTACTTTTTTTAAAAATAAAAAATAAATGTTGATCTAACAAAAATATATAAAAGCGGGAAAAATCACAAATTTGGGTATGTCAATATGTCAACTGTTTGTTTAGAGAAGTATAAAACTTCCAAAATTTTACCTTTAAAGATTCTATAAAATTAAGATAGGTATTTTTCGTACAAATTTTGATTTTTGCGGTTTTTTGAGTAATTTCTTTAAGTTACAAAAATTTGAAATTTTGTTTTTTGTTTTTGAATAATGCAGTTTTCTGGTTCACAAAAAATATTTAAATTTTTTGAGAGAAAAAATGGCTCCTCAAAGAAATATGTTCAAATAAACGCTCAGTGACACAAACGCCAGATAACGTAGATATGAGATGAATAACATTCAATTCAGATGAGTAAACCTAATCAATATGTTGAGTAATGCAAATTATATGCATAACAGAGAAGCATTGAAATTGAATTGATCTGAAATAAAAAATTTTTTTTTAGTTTCTGGTATAGGCTCAATATTATTCATACATGTAGGGAATAGTATACATTATAAGAGAGAACTTTGAACATCAAACGCCATGAAATGCAAATGATTTGTTACTGGTATTAGATATATTCACTAAAGAAACAACATCTCAAGATGGGTAAGATACGAGTTGCGTTTTCTGAATAATAATCTTTTGACTGGCACAAAACAAACAAATAATGTCTTATTGTATATGTAATTTATACACTAAGGCTAAGGAATAGCTTAAATTCTTTAAATATAATATCGAACGTCTAGTCTATAGTTAAAGAGTCTATTTGTATTATGTATGTATGTAAGTAATAGGTATGCATATTACAATGAAGTTGTAAATTTATTTACATTTTATACAAATCAGTCAGGACAAAAACAATGTAAAAATACAAAAGCGCGTGACAATGTCTGAAATGCACTTAAAAACTTCCAGGTATGACTGTATCATGTCCGGTTCTTTATGATAAATTGAATTTGAAACTACAAAACACACAGAGTTGTTGGATGTGCTGTGCATGCAAACATTTGTTTGTGACTGAGGAAATTTATTGTTTTCATATTTTGTTTTCAAAATTTTTGTTTTTTTTTTTGGTTTTTTGGGAGTAAAAAAGTGTTGAATAAAACTTACTTAATCTGCCAAAGCTGTGAGATAGCCGTTTTTTCAGCTTTTGAAGTGCACCGCCCTTTTTTTCACGCATAGTGACACCTGAAAATTAAAAATAAATATAAATATTAGCGTTAAGAATATTTTCAGTTCATTTTTAAAAATATAACACAATTTTTCGAGTGAGCCTAGGGTTTTAATACCTAAATTACTTACAAACAATAAAAATAGACGATAGCTCGGATCTAGAAATGAGGTTATAGTACACTTAAGCATTAATTATTAACACTTAATAATAACTACAAGAATAAAGTTGCGGCCAACACTGAATTCTGAGGAACTCCAACATTTGACTAAGTGTTGAAATACAATTATGCTTTAGAAATATTCAGGCACTAATTTCAAAGCTTTACAAAAGTCAAAATCAATATATGATTAGCCCAAATACATATAAGAAATGAATTATACAAATATAAAGTATAATTCTATCAAAAAATTAATAAAACTCTACACTAAAAAAAAATCGTTCTTTTTTTTAATCTCATAAAAATTAATTACACCACCAACTAAGTATTACGTAAATTTATTTCAATAAATTCGGAGCCTAACTTAAACTATTAAACATTTACAAATTATTAAAAAGGCACAGCAAGGTATATAAATAAATTAAAGCGCACACATAATTAAGGAATTAAGGTCAATTAACGCATTTATCACATTAATTTTATAGTCCCAAGAAACGTATAAAAAACCAACTTCCAAAATATTTAAAGGAATTAAAATCTAATTAATAAGATGGTACTCAGCGGTCCAATATTAAAGACAATTTAAATATATACACGGCAGGCAATAAAAATCCGATTTGTATTATATCAAATTTCACATAGTGCAATCCCTCATCTGTTTCCGAGTTCCAAATAAATGATGGTAGTAGCTGGAAAGCTATTAAATTTACATTTGTACATTCAATCCAATAAGAAATAAATTTAAAATAAAAATATATATTTTAATATAATTAGACTAATAAAAAACCAATAAAATATTTTACTAAAGTTCTGGCATTTTGACAAGTATTTTTATTGACTTTGGTTTGTTAGTTGTTTCAAGTAGTATTTTTTTTTAATGTGTGGGAAATTCCCTTTGAGTATGTACCAACCTCTTTACAGTGGCGTCGTCACCTATACATTATACTTATAGACAGAGGTAAGCGTACCTTTACATATGAATTATAAACCGGTAGTAGACAATAAGTATATGTAGTTGCAACGACAACACTATAAGAAGCAGTAAAGCATTAACTCAATTAACCAAAAACCAAAGTAAAAATTTTAGTAATCTTCAAAATCAGGAACAAGTATTGTCAGATGGAACACTGTAAAAACTGTAATCGGTGAAGTTGGTGTGGTTAAGACTCTATCATAGGTCTATAGTTTAAATCGTAGTTCGAGTAAGATTTCCAACATATAATCAAATTTTTATTACTTTTGGATCATTTGACGATTTTGAATTTTTTTTTATGAAATATCCAAGTTTTTAATTGAAACTAATTTTGATTATAATAAAAATTAAGTAATTTAAATATTATATATTTTTTTTTTATTATTTTATAAGTAAAAATAAATAATAATTCTTCAACGTTGGGTTACTTAAAAAAAGGAGCTCCTATTTATTAAATCAAATCAAAGAAAAAAAAAACGACAGGCCGCAACTGTTTCAATATTTAAGTACCATGAAGAAGAAAAAAACAAAACACACACGTGAACTACATAGGTATTTAAATACTTATGGATATTTCTGTCTGAAAAATGTCTTATAAAGAGTTTAATAATAGACATCATGTATAATATAGAGTTAATAACTAGAATTATATAAAAATCGAATTTCTATTTTTATTTATTATACAATTTATTAGTAGAGAGAAAAAGAAAAAAAAACCTACGCTTTGATGTCACTTTGGCTGCTTGTTGGGAAGTAATCCTTTTGTTGTAATAACCCACAGCACAAAAAAAAAATCAATTTGAATAACCTGATGAATGTATATCGACTGGATTACACACAGCACAACAGAAAATTGTAGTTTTTCTTTTTATTTTTTCCAATTATTTTTCTTCACTCAATAAAACACGATAAAAGTTGAGCTCATTTACTATAAGCAATAAAATCGCGCAATGTACCACTAGTAATAACAACAGCTACAACTATAACTGAGCGGTAGCTTTATCGGCATTCAGATGTAGTTAAAATAATGTTGAAGTCAAGCTTTTAATGAGTATACAAAAACGTTTATTTTACCTGATGTTGTTTTCTGGTCGTAATTTTCTTAGTTATAAAAATAAAATTAGAAAATTTGAAGAAAAAAGGCAGATTTTTATTAGCTTAACAAATTTTTTTTTAATTACTAATTATTAACCTAAAAGCATGAGTAAAAGTTTTGCAAAAAAAAAAAACTTCGTTTGTGATTGCATAACATATTCGTAGTGTCGTAGAAAAAATAGAGACAGCACGATACGTTGGACAGGTCAAGTATAGAAAATAATATTAGATGAATCACAGCAACGAGAAGCACACTTCTAAAAAAATTAAAAACAAAAATATTATAGTCTGGGAGCAATAACATGACGATAGACTTCAAGGTAAACTGGAACAAGCAGAGTAGAGAGAGAACACTTAAAATAGCAATGACGACAAGAATGTACCTACATACATTACCTATGTATGTATGTGGGGTTATTCGGTAGTCTGATAGTCTCACTTTTCAAGTGTATTTAACTAATTGTTGCAAAAAACTGGAAAAAAAAGATTGTGAGCATGTAGGTGGACGGATTATAAAAATGTGTAGTGTAAAGGTAAATTAAAAAGAAGTATTTAGGATGTGTCTATATTTGTAATGTATTTAATTAAAATCATTAACTTCCTTCCTTGTCATATCATCTTGATATGATTTATGAATTTAAATATTTTTTTTAATCATTTTAAGACATTTTTATAGTGTCGAAAATTATTAAAATTTCACAAAAAATTTGGTACCGCACAATACCAGAAGGTGAAAAAAGAGACTCGAACTGCCACTGTTTCGGGAAATACACTTGGAGATTGAAGAAGCCGACATGAGTTAAATTTGCAAGTATTTTTTCAAAAACTTCAACTTATAGGCTTTTCTCTATGAGTTGGACACTTCGTATATTGACGTTCAATTTTATGCCAAATAATTTTGCAATAATGACTCGTAGAAATTGAAAAATTAATCCCCTCAAAATATTGTTTGGAAAAATTGATATGAACATACAAAAATCTTATTTTACAAAAATGAAATTCAAAATACATTTCAAAACGTGTGAAATTATGTGAAGGACTTTTTTTTTTAAAAAAAA
The DNA here is from genome assembly GCA_026745375.1 of Platyura marginata. Taxonomy (NCBI): domain Eukaryota; kingdom Metazoa; phylum Arthropoda; class Insecta; order Diptera; family Keroplatidae; genus Platyura; species Platyura marginata. The sequence goes on from JANSTT010019318.1 coordinate 10,869, forward strand.
AAAAGAAGAAGTTTCACGATAAATAAAAAACTTAGAAATCAATTAAACACCTTTTTTCGTGTATACTCCCCGAACTTCTTCTAAAAATTAGTATTCCATCAATCATTTACATAAAAAAAATGCTATGCTTTACCCAATTACAAAAAATTAAGGCCACTAATCAACTAGACATCACGCATAAATCAAATCAAGAAAATTGATATTTACTAATTTAGTAGCGTGCACATACAAGTTAGCAGTGGCGAGTAAATTACATCATCAAATTAAACAGAACCAGTGCTAAATTATATAACCAACATTTTTTTTTTGTTATTTAAATTAATAGAATCATTTGGTAATTGGTTCAATGACATATATTTGGGAATTGGAATTGGTCTCAAAATAGTTCAACCACACACTAATTTCCCTTCACTTTGGACAAAATAAATGAACAGACTTGTATATGGATGACCTCTCATATATGGCTGAAGGTTCTCCGTATCATTCTTAAGATTATTTTTTTTTTAAAGGCACATTCTATGTACCTACTCCACATATACAATCCATTCAACAAATAGTCTTGATGAAAATGAATCAGCACACTCTCGGCTCGGTTATTGGTTGTATTGTGTGGGCTGACTGGAAATTATTTCATTTCAATTGACTCTATTCTGGTTTATTATTTCCGAATTCGTATTATATACTTAAATTTTTGTAAGTATAGAAATGGATCTCTCTCTTATGATTTGAATTATATTTACTACACATATACTCGAAGGAAAAATGCGGCTTTATGGAATTGTGTGTTTCTTAAATTCGCAAATAATGTTCTGAATTATGAATGATGTGCTGTAATTTCATGAAGATGAGATTTGTTTTTCCGTTTTCTCTATAAT
>JANSTT010019320.1:0-11740 GCA_026745375.1 Platyura marginata
TTCAATTTACCCTTTGTTAATTTATTGTACAGACAAAATAGACATGTACAAAGTTGTAAATAATAAACAAGTACTCAAACGGGTATATTATAATCGGCGTAGCCAATTTTTACTTCTTTACTGGTTTTATTGCTTTTTAGTTATTTTGATAACAAACATACACTCTTAAGACTAGATCATCTTTTTACCGAATTTGGACATTTTTTTAAATATTTGTAGCATCTATTTTCTTATTTATAGCCTATCTGTTTTAAAAAATGTTATGTAAGTTAATTAATTTATTTTTCCATGTAGTGAGTGTATAAATTTTATAACGTTTGTTAACAGTGCTCCTGAATATATTTCCTGAATAAAAAAAACTAACCGACGCCTTAAAATTACAAACAGAAAAATTAAAATTTTAATTTTTGATTTCAGTTTTCAGTTGTAAGTAAGTTTTGAGAAAATACTAACTAAGTATACATAATATTGAATATGTATGTACATATGTTGGTATGCATATGAGAACAAATATTTCGACAGTAAATCAAAAAATATAAATAAAAAGATTATATACAAGAATACAAGTATACACTATGACTATACATAAATAACCAAATCTACACACTACAAGTTAAAACTCGTTCTCAAATATATCCCTTACACTTAATTGTAAATTTATAGACGCTCATGTAACTGATATAAATCATCTAGAGTTATGCACAAAAAAAACGAGTACAAAAAGTCGGTCTAACAATTTCGACTATCAACGTCATATGGTTCTGTTTTTCATTGATTTGTATAACTCTCTTAACTCAGCTTATTATATAACGACTATTATTTATCCAATTACTAATTGATTTAATTTAACTCAGGAGCATTAAGATCACAATACCGGTTGCATAAAATTAAATAAACATTGGCAGTAATAATGTCATTAAGATACTTAGATACTTACATTTTGATTTATCATTATAAATTTGTTGGGATTTGGTTTATTGGTTTATACAAAAGTGCTATCACAAGTCATCTTGAACATTAAAAAATTATTAATTATAATAAACAAAACAGTAATACAGATACAATAAACAAACTAATATACAACAAGCACAGACGACAATATAAAACTGAACTAAATTTATTTGATAAGTGAAAATAATAATAAGATGGTGATATTGTGTCAGAGATATATTCTAATGAAACATTATAAAGGAGTTAAATTTGAGAGAGTAAAAACCACTCAAATGATCAATACATAGTACAGTCACTACATCTGTTAATAAAAAGCCCGTACCTGCCAAGAATGCTGTCAATTTTATACCCGTATGAACGTAGCATAGCATCAATAAAAGTATTATAAGTATTATAAGTTGAAATGTTGATAGTTATTAAGTACTGTATGATGTATTATTATTGGAGCCAATCGAACAAGGTATAGGGGAAATAGGGCAACTGTGGGTACCTAATTTTGATATAAACCATTCATTTACTCGAAATATATGAATATATGTATATAATATAAGAATAGAATGAATATGATAAAAATTATAGAAAATAAAAAAATGAAGATTTTATTAGAGACCATAATATTTCATGCCCTACTGTTATGGCGATACAATCAATTTTATATAATTTTTGAGATATTTAGTCGATTTTATATTATTTTCATGTATTTTATCATTTTAAACTGAATACTTTAAACGGGTATTCGGTATTACATATATTCAGTTAACTGTTTATGTTGAGATAGGCAAGATAGGCAAAAGCATAGCAGCTACATATATGTAGCGTTTTATTTATATATGTACTGTACATATGTATATAGATATGCATTCGCCATTCTTCACATTTATGTTGATATTATAAAGCTACGAAGATAAAAACTTACGTATAAAATTAACAAATCTAACATTTTTTTGAAGGTTTTATGGATTTCCAAATTTTTAATTAATATTAATTATAAAAATCACCAAAAATGATACGGCTGCTCTGCATTATGAACACGTATTTAGTTTTTTACTAGAATTCTATTTCTATGCCGCAAAGTAAGAAGTTGCATTGTGTTTTAGTATTTAATGTTTAGTTTTTGATCGGTCAGCTATTGTTTTCGTGAGTAACAGACAAGTAGTCTCCTCTATCAGCTTCCTGTAATACAATTCCTGCGTTCTCCAGTTTGGTATCCCGATTTTTCATCAACATGCTCTCTATTACCACGATCCTATAGTACTCTAGATCTGTCTCTACGCCTGGTTCTATATTTAGTTCACATGTCCAGTCCATGTCCACTGACCATCTAACGGGACTGTGTCGAGCTTTATTGACTGTGTACCTTAGATAGGTGGCAGTTCAACAACTACAGTCCATGTATGTTTAAAAAAATGATAAAATGTAATTAAATATAAATGAACTTCCAAATTCCTCCCTGTTTTTTTTACTCTTAGTTATATGTACAACTCGGTTATATTTCAAGCTCTGACATTTAATAGGTAAATATAATCGAGAGTCTACTGTATATTTTTAAATAGTTTTAACTTGATAAGATGTAAATCAAAAATATATACATACTCGTAGTTATATAAACAATTCACATCAGTATCAGAAGCATTAATCAATTCAGTTATTTGTGGTTCAAACAATTAGAGAATTAATATTCAATAAAGTTTTGACAATAATAATAAAATTGGTTTTATTATTTGGCACTCAAACAATGAGGAAAAAAAAACATTAAAAATTAAGAAGAAAATTAATGAAATATTTAGAAAATGAATGATGAAGGACGAAAAGTAAAAAAAGAAGGATGTTATTGAATCGGATAAGGGAAGAAAAAAAAAAGGAATGAATGAATAAAAGAGGAAATAAAGAGGAGAATAGAGAAAATAAAGAAAAGAGAAAGGAGAAAATAAATAAAAAAGGAAGGAGAAAATAATGAAAAGAAAATAGAGGAAGGAAAACATCTCAAAGAGTCCTTTTTGAACTTCTGGTATTCAAGGCTGTATTGAAGTTTTATTTTTGTTAACTTTTCCTTTTATATAATTCTCATGAAAGTTCAAAAGTCATTAAATAGGTACTATGAAAAAAAACCCCTTTGCAACGAAATTTATGACAAACATTTTAACGAAAATATAGATTTAAAAGAAATGTCCAAACATTAAAATGCAATAAAAAATCCGAAACCGACACAAAATAATCTAATTACGAAGCTCTCTAATAGATTAATAAGTAAACAGAAAGAGCTTTGAAATTCATTGGCACTTTTTTCGTATTACTTACTGTATATTAATATGAACCAAGAACAACCATACCACTAGAAGTGTAGACTAAATTCTTTTTCCATTTGTGCCAGATAGTTTAGTCACACACAATACGCTGGTTAGTTCGTATTATAGTAGTAACGCAAACGTATCCACCGTTTCAATGTTCTTAGTTTTTCTTACAATTCACCGTGTAGTCTATTAGTTTTAAAAATTAAAGTAAATAGTGCTACATAAACAAATTCTTTTTTTTTCTAATAAATAAAACAATTGAGTTGTAATTGTTTTATTTTTTGTCGAAGTTTTTGATTGTTTTGCCTAAGTAAGTTATTACACATGTTTTGATTATTTTACATGTTTATTTTAAGAATTTTATAATTAGGACAAACTACAACATAAATTCATAATCCATGGTTACAGATAGTTTATATCACATAGTCGAACTCTATATGTATAGTATAAACCTTAAAATTAATATTCAACAGATTAAAATAAAATTAAAAATCTCACTAAAGTAAAAAAAACTAAACCTAAATACATAACTGAAATTTCGAAATAAATAGACGTCTATATTTATGTCTATCTGTCTGTCTGTTTATTTGCTCAACACAAAATCTATTTCAATAATTCAAAAAAATTATGACGACATAATGTTTTTGATGTGCGGTTTTTAGTGGGATCTGTTAATTATTAAGTGCTTTATGAAAAATCGAAATGCAATTAAAGTAGAGTAGACGGTGATGTCAATTAACAATGAACTTGATAAAATTCACATAAAAATATATTTCAAATTTTACGATTTTCTTTTAACATTTTAATGGAAAACATTACAAAATCATATACATAATTGTTTTTTTATTTGTACATATACATACATACATATACATTATACCTACCTATAAATACATAACCCGATGACATAAATTTGCATAGAACAGATACAACAAGGATTTATTTTCGGACGATTTTTTTTTACATAAGTTACAAAATAAATCATAAAAATGTAGATTTGTTTACGTGATTTTATAGCGAGATTCTCTATATTTTTATGTTATGATTAGCCGCTTCTAAGTATGTATGCGGTGATCCCTATAGGTTCTTGGTTACTTCATTTGGAAATGTGGACTATTTCTCTGTAATGACAGCAACGTCTATCACGTAAAATATAATAGTCGAAAAACACAGAGAATTCGTTGAACATAACAGACATATTAACGTTAAGGGTTTCACAAGGCCGCAAGGTTCTAGGTGGAACATTTCAATTGTACAGAAACAATAGATTTGGAGCATCAATGTGACCCGATAACAAATCAAACACAGATCCTTCTAGCAGACAACGTTTTTAGATCGATAAGCCTACAACGGTCTTCATATGAAGGAATGACAAAAGTATCACATCACAAAAGGCCTCCAATGAAATTTCTGATGAGCATACAGAATAAACTTCTTCTGGATAGATTCGATTTGTTCTACATGCACTGCGTAGCCTGGATTCCAAATAACAGATGGGTATTCAAGAGTAGATCTAATAATACCACAGGAAATGCTCAGTATAATAAGGGTCATCAAATTAAGCGTATGTTCTCTTCATAAAATCAAGCAAAGATTATGTCTTAGAAACAACTGAATCTATATAAGTTGAGAAAGGTATCGTTACACCGAAAAAGACTCTGAGATCTTTTACTTTATTGACTCGTAATAACGATATACAGGTAATCCTCGTATAACGCGGTACTTCTATAATGCGTTTTTGAAATTGTGGACGTCCCTTGTACAAAACGGTTGCAGTTTCGTATAACGTGGTCTTAAAATTTTCAAATATTGATTTTCTCACTTAAAATATTCTTTAAAATAGAAAACATATTTTATACGAAGCTCATGTATCAAGTTTTCATGAGCTGGATTGGCTGTCTCGTATAACGCGGCATTTTTGTGGAACCTAACCTTTGCGTTATACGAGGGTTACCTGTACCTTGAATTAGATAATCAAAAAATATTGGCAGTCTTTTACGATGGAAAGACATCACCTTGAATTTTTCAATATTTAAAAACAAACAATTTCGTTGGCACCATGAAGAGAGTGAATTCAAATCTAGCTGTAGGCTAATCACGAATCGTTGAAATATTTTTAAATCATCCTCGTACATAAGGCATTTAGAATCTACAAATACATTGGGAATGTCATTCACAAACAAAATAAACAGTAATGGTCCCAGGTGGCTACCTTCGGGTATAAACTACGATACGATAATTCTTAGACCAGCTTTTCTTGAAACGGGTGGTGTTTGACCTAAGGCTAGGCGCTAAGACCTAGGTCCTAGGACTTAGGAAAAAAATTCGAACTCTTCATTAAAACATCTCATAATACCGGCTTCTGGGTTAATACTTGCACCCCTGAGAAATTTAAAAGGAACTGCTTCAGTTAAATCTATAATCAATACCGTTTTTTTTTCATCTCCAAAGAAATCTTATTATTTATACATTATAATGACATTTCAATGGGTGATTACTAATTTTTTTTTTATTATAAAATTTGTAATTTTTTCTCTTCTAATATTTTGTGGCTTTATTTGTTTTATTATGTAGCGATGATTAATGATTTCTATAATTGTTATCGTAGGATCAATTGGAAGCATGACCTTAAGGCCATGTTTTTGGCGAAATACTTTCAACTTATAGGAGCAAACAGACATTTTCAACCAATTCTTATAACCTCTCGCAAAATAAAAGCTTTTTTGTATAATTTTTTTATTTTTATTTTTATTTAGTGAGAGAAACATTGGAAAAACACGTTTATGGATACAGTAGAACTTTGGACTACGAAAAAATGAACTACAAAAAAAAGGAAAGATGGATTTAAAAAAAAAAAAATTTCATAATCTCCATAAAACAAAGTTCAGATTTCCTATTTTATTCAAACAATAACATAGTTTAAAATAAAATTTATTAAATCTAAAAAACAGAATAAAATGGGGGAACTTCATCATTTTTTGCGAATTGAACAATCAAACATTCTTTTTTCTCATATAAATAGGTACATCTACATATGCATTCACATTACATTACTAATACCCCCCTAGTTCCTTCCAATCATTTCCAGTTCAGTTAAAATTATTTCAAATTCAATCTTGTCAACCTGCTTCTTATTTGCGGTATTTTTAACTTACATATTTATACTTAGATTTCGTCTTCGCTGATCAATCTAAAATTTTTCATTTTTAACCGAACTTGATTCTATTAATTATGAATTTTAATAACGTAAATTTTCGAAATTATCGAACCATGTACATTGTACATACATACATACTTACTTAATGCTTGATTTTTTAACAATTTATTTATGGATACGATAATATAATTAGCTGTGTAAAAACTACAGAATTTCTTGAAGAAATTTTTTATTTATGACTTTTACGTTCATCTAATTTTGATATAAACCATTAATTTAGTTGAAAGGTAGTCGAAATGTAGAAATAATGAATATGACAACAATTATAGAGAATACAAAAATAAAAATTTCTTTTATAGACGAAAAAGTTGTACGACCTAGCGTTATGGCGCTGCAATCAATTTTATTGAATTTCTAGGGTTTTTAATTATTTATTCGAAAAGTATTTAGATTACGGAAAAAATTAATATGACGAAAATAATAGAGAATGAAAAAATGAAGATTTCATTCATAGACTTAGGTTAGATTAGGTTAGGTTGGGGGGGCTGTAGGGCTATTGACCCTTCACCAATGAGACCTAAAAGATCTATTGTAGGTGCCCCTGCTGATATTTCTTTAGTCCTCTTGTAGCGAGGTGTTATTAATGAATTGTAGCACCCGAGAGGGGCTGTTCTGTCGGATGTCGTTTGGAGTCAGAATGTAGCCTCCTAGGTAGCAAAGCCTCTTATGTGCCAAGGCCGGACAGTCGCAGAGTATGTGTTCCGCTGTTTCGTCCTCTTCGAGACAGAAGCGGCATGAAGGGTCAGGTGTTCTGCCGATTTTGTGGAGATGATATCTCAATTGGCAGTGACCTGTAGATAGTTCAGTGTACATTCTGAGGCTGTTTTTATGAAGCCTAAGCAGCTTATAAGCTCCTTGATGTGAATGCGAATTTATGAATTTCTTCGCGTGTTGTTGACCAGGGATGGTTTCCCAGTGGGACCGCTTTTCGCCCTCTTCCCAGTCCATTGATACCCTCCTGATGGTTTCATTGGACAATCCACAGAATGGTTCTGAACAGATGAAGGTGGCTGCAGCGCCTTCTCTTGCGAGACTTCATAGACTTAAAAGTTCCACGAAATACCGTTATGGCGCTGCAATCAATTTTATGTCATTTCTAGGATTTTTAATCATTTGTATTCAATTTACTCAATATATATTTAACGTACAGACAAAATAGACACGTACAAAGTTGTAAATAATAAACAAATACTCATACGGATATATTATAATCGTCGTAATTTTTCCTTCTTTACTGGTTTTTTATAATTATTTCCGAATAATTAAAAATAGAAAATGATCATAACTCCTAACATATTATTTAGGCGAACATACCTATAGGTATTCTAACAACGTAAAGACAACTGTGCCCGATATCATCATACTTTATTTGCATCCAAATGCATTCGACGTGAATAACCACCTTCGACATCAAAATGGAAATGTTCGTAATGATGAGGAGGTGGTTTTTGAAAATATTACCTTAGCAATAACTCTCGAAATAGTTTTAAACTATTCTTTGCCAATATCAAATGAAAATGGTACCGATATTGATATACCCAGCATACCATCATACATTAGAATAACTTCAATGATATTTTGCATATTAATAATGGCATTTGGTGTAATTGGCAATTTAATGGTAAGTACATATTACATATACTTATATAGAATATAGTAGAATACTTTAATTTAGGTGCCATTTGTGTTGCTAAAAACAAAAGAAATGAGAAACTCTACAAATATCTTTCTGACCAATTTAAGTATTGCCGATTTACTTGTATTGCTCGTATGTACGCCAACCGTTTTGGTAGAAGTAAATTCGAAGCCTGATACTTGGGTTCTTGGCCACGAAATGTGTAAGTTGAATAATTTTGTTTACCCATGTCATATTTATAAAAATAATGAGATTTTTTCAGGTAAAGCCGTTCCATTTCTTGAACTAACTGTGGCACACACAAGCGTTCTAACTATATTGGCCATATCATTTGAACGATACTATGCAATATGTGAACCATTGAAAGCCGGCTACATTTGTACTAAAACAAGGGCATTGCTAATTTGTTTGGGGGCTTGGACAGTTGCCGCCTTTCTTACAAGGTAATTTTTTTGTTTTTATTTTTGTGAAAATAGAAATTTAGAGCTTAAGCCAAAGAGTATTACGAAAATGCTTAAAGGATAAATAATCTAAATCCATTATATGTATATTGTATATGCATGAACTCATATGTGCAATATGTACATTGTCCTGTTTCTTATTAGATACTAATCACTGGGTATCATCATTGTTGTTGTTGTTGTTGTTCTGTTCCTATTGGTTTTAATTCAATCGGAAATTTATTAGAGCAGACTGTGAGTAGTATACTTATATAATAGTGGTTAAAGCACTTTTTTCCAACTTTCCAGTATTATGCGTATGAATATATCCATTGAAACTACATGGCATACGTCTGCAACACCAGTTAATGGATTTTGTTGGTTCAGAGAAATTTTATTGTAAGGAGTGTGAGAGATTTGTCACAAGGAAAACAGTTTCCTGTTAAGTAACTTTCATTGGGAAGGGTTATGTACTTTATAAATTTAATATGACCTTGAATGAGATCAATTTTGTATTATCAAAGAATCGATTGAATAAAAAATTTTGCTAAGATAGACTAATTATAAAAATATTTTGATTTATTTGAAATTGCAAATTCTCGGTAATCATTTAAAAACCAATAAAAGTTCAACTGACTATGTATGAATTAGTTTTCAAATAAAATTAATTGCAGCGCCATAACAGTACGGCGTAGAACTTTTTGGTCTATTAAAGGAATATTTAATTTTTTATTCTCTATAATTTTTATCATATTCATTATTTTTCGAATATATTTAGAGTAATTTTATAATATATATTAAAGTTAAGTAGGTACAAAAAGTAACATTTTAATAGAGATCTTACTCTAGTAGCACTTAATAAACTGTAAGCGCTCTAGCTTATATTTTCTATAATTATTGTCATATTTATTTTTTTTATTTTTCGACTACCTTTTGAGTAAATAAATGGTTTATATCAAAATTTGTTGCACATTGTACCACAGTTTCCCCTATACCTTGTCCAATTTGATTAACATTAATCATGCGGTTATAAAAATCTGTATATTATGCCGCAATACTATTAGATCTCATCTTACCACCCTAACACACGCAGTCATATTTTGCTTGAAAAGAAGAGCTGCTGGACTCATCAAATTCTGTTTCTGCTTTTCTTGCTAAGCCGAACAATACACTAAGACCTCGGTTTGCGTTGGTAATTGGTTCCACATAAAACCGTTTCTATAGGACTTCTCTTAATAGGTCTCTTCTAAATAAATATTATTATTTAAACTTTGAAAATTGAGCCAAATTGAAACGCATAATGATTAAAATTTAAAAAAAGTTATCTTAATAGTTTGTTTTATACAATTACCAGACATCCATTCCTTATTACCTAAGATAGTCGACATAAGTAAGATGTATTTAGGGTGCATTTTCATTACTAAGTAAAAAATTATAGCTTCTAAAATTTCCTTTAAAATAGTATATCATTTTCTTATATTCAAACTTAAGGTATTAGAAGGAATATTTTTGGAAATAAAAGCATTTTTTTCTATCCTGATAATTATCATTGAAAACTTTTGAATTTTTATATTAAAAGAGAGAAATTATTTACTTTTGTTTATTTCCAAAAAAATTCCCTCTAATACCTAAAGTTTGAATATGGGAAAATGATATACTATTTTAAAGGAAATTTTAGAAGCTATAATTTTTTACGTAATAATGTTTTTCTTAAATGTAACGGTTCAAAAGTTTATGCCAAAATATGAAAAAAGTGCGTATTTTTGACCTTTAACCCGAATACGCGACCTTTAAACGATTTTTTTTGCTTCAAATTTAACCCAAATTCCTTTTATACGAATACCCAAGTTTTCCACTTCCGCCACATTTTAATTTCAAAAAACCGTCCATACATTGAAAATGCACCCTAGTATATACTTAAAGTATATCGTCTTCATTGTTCCGTTACAAAAGAATAAAAAATCGAAGTTTTTCTCGAGTTTTTCTGAGATTGAAACATATTTTATAAAGTTACAAGATTTTTTGTTTTTTTTTTACAGCCCAATGATCGTAATGGCTGAATATGGAAAAATGGAATACGTTGATGGAACAAATGTTACGGTATGTTTAACACAGGCATCCAATCCATGGACGGTTACATTTTTTATGATGACCATTTTAGTATTTTTTGTTATTCCACTTGTAATTTTAATAATTTTGTATTCCATAATGGCCAGAAATTTAGTATTAAAAAATCGTTTAAGATGTAAAATGCATCTTAGCAAACAAGAACATAATCTTAAAGCTAGAAGACAAGTTGTACTAATGCTTGCTGCAGTTGTTTTGGCATTTTTTATTTGTTTGATGCCATTTCGTATACTAACGCTATGGATTATTATTGTTCCCGATGAAATATTTAATAATTTTGGTATTGAAAATTACTACAATACTGTGTTCTTTTGTCGAATTATGCTCTATTTAAATTCAGCTATAAATCCGATTTTGTATAATTTAATGTCATCGAAATTTCGAAATGGTTTTCAAAAATTGTATTGTTGTGCATGTTGCAGATGTTCACAACAGGATAATAATCATCCGCGTGTTACAACGCTTAATACAACAACTTCTAGCTTTATGTCTCAAAGTATAAGTAAGAGAAACAAACAAGATTTGGATAAATCTTTAGATATAAATATTAAAAATGACAATTTATAAAAATTGATGGAATTTATAATAAAATTTGTTTAAGATTAATTACTGGAAATTTTTGGGCTATTAAACATTCCTATCAGCTCTTTAGATAAGGTGTCTAAACCATAGGCGTACGGACGGGGAGTTTTGTGGGTTAAACCCCTACTTGAGAAAACAAAACGAAATTATTATATTAAAAAAAATATTACATATATGGTATTGTAATTTACCATGTATATCTGAACCATTACATCGTTAGTAAACTATGGTTACGCAATAGACCTACGTTTTGGTAGTTGGTAGTTTAAAAGCCACCACTAAAATTTAAAAGCAGATATTTTGATATTTCTCTATAACTAAATTTTAAACTCCCTTGGAGGGCTAAGAAGGGGCGATCGCCAAAAAGTCCTCATTTAAACGAAAACATCAGGCAAACTTTAATACAAATATGTTATTATAAATGTAATTGTTAATAAAAAATAGACATCAAAGTACACCAGAAACCCATTTTTAATAATAATAAAATGATTGTCTT
>JANSTT010019321.1:0-52248 GCA_026745375.1 Platyura marginata
TATCTATAATATATATATCTTGATTTAGCTGTAGCCAATTAGATGTAATAACACCGCACCCAATAAGCCTTAACGGCCGTGTATTTCTCCTCTTTTTTAACGTTTGTAGCGTGTTGTTATTGGTATACAATACAATAACATTGCATACCTGCCACACTAAATTTCTATACCTGATATATTCAAAATGGCGTCTATATAATTATACTTAAATCGTTAAATAAACTGGTTGCATGACTTATGTATCTGATATAGTTAATAGCAAAGTAAAATAGATTTTAATCTCTCTGCTTATAATGGAAAAGGATAGGTTTTCTTGGTCGTATAAAATTAGAAACACGTTATATTGGTGGAATAATAAAAATATTATTTTGTTTTTTTTGTTTTAATTTATATAGTCCAATTATCATATTTTGGGCATACCTACTCGTATGCGTACTGTTAGCGCCCAATATGGTAGCTTAGGTTTGGTTGGTTTATAAAAACAAACAAAAATACGGATGTAATGCATCATACCGCAGGAATGCCAAGAGATTTTTATTCCTTTATACAAAATCTAACATAGAGAATTACAAAAATGTGCTAAATCACATAAAAACTTAAAACCGAAATGGAACCACTGTATGTGATCAACCCCAATCAGAGATCACTCAAAACTCTAAAATCTCCAGTCGGTGTTTTTCCTGAGAACGGATGCCCTCCCATAAGCTCACAAATATGAGATAGATAATACACTAGTACATTATTCACGATTATGGAACAAAAAAGTTTTTCGAAACATTTGATATGATTTGAAAATATCAATGATGGAAACATAGAATTAAAATTAACCATGTAATTAGTTGATATCTAATTAATTTAAAATTACTGTCTAGCAAGGATTTATATGTATGCTAAATATAATTTTACTAAGGACCCAAACAAATCTAGCAGTAAAAAAAAACAAAACAATCTTTAATTATCTATTTACAAAAAAAAAAAAAAAAACAAAATGAATTATTAATTTATTATGGACTTTAAATAGTATTGTTTAATTTACGAGTACAATAAAATTGCTAAAATGAACAATAATATAAGTTATGCCCTCTTCGAAACCGTTAACTATATCTGGATGATTTGATTGATATATTGTCGTGTTTTATTTACTGTCGGATTTGATTTGGCCTATATAGGAAAAATTATACCGGAAATCTATTCTATGATTTTCTGGAATCAATATCGTTTAATATAATCCCTTTTTCGTTTGTCAACCTTTAAAATATATGTACCTACGAAAATCACCAAGTACTGGTTATGTAGGTATATTGCTTACTTTAGTGCGTTTTCTATTGACTAACCATAATCAAAAGATATAAATCTCCATTATATTCTTATCATTGTTGTTTTTATTAAATTATAGGAGTAGGTATATTATGTTGTGATTTAAAGTATATACACATTATCGTATAGTGACTGCAAAATTTATTGACTCATTTTTATTGCTTACTTAACGGAATTTAAATTTGGTTTATTTTAATAATATGCAATAAATAATCGAAAGTTGTTTAGTATATTAAAACGTTAATTATTGCATTACATATGATTACAGGTATGGGAATCGTTCAGGCGGGTATCTAGTTGGGGGGCGATTTCAAAGAAGAAGGAACCCACAGTGGAATTATAAAAACTATGCATATGTGGCGAAGTTGTTCAATATTATCGCAATACTGACAGCCACAATCTCATCAACCTTAACTACCTGGACAATAAACCTAGTTTTTGGATTTCCTAGCTAGGTTTCCCAAAAATATGCTCCATTTTTCGCTAACAATCTTAGTTTTACCCGACTGATATTAATTCTTAATAAAATTTTGTACACGGAAGAGAAATTTGTAAATGCTGTTTTCAGAAATAAAATTTACCAACAATCCGAGCTTGATTGGAAGCCACGATATGCCACATAATATAATTAGTTATCTTATTTCTTTTTAGCGAGAAAACAGAAATGAAGAAACTGAAACGGATTAGAATGTAATGACGTCAATTTATGGATATTTTGAACTACATACCTTGTGGAATAAGATGAACTTGAATTCAAGAATTGGGCCGACTTAACAATACGCTTATTTTGGTATTTATAATTTCTACAATATTTATTGTTTTCCATTAATGTATTATTGTTCTTTAGAAATTCACATCTTATAGTGTGCGTTATATATTGACGTTGTAGGTTGTAATGTATTTTTTATAAATACAAACATAACATTGTAGTTAGCCTGGCACAATAAGGCTACTTTTTGGCCTACGTGCCCCGGTTAACAAGCAACGATTAAATTCTAATATTCTAAAAATTATTTTCCAATCGGGTACGTAAATTGGGTAAAAAAAATGAATCTTGAGACTAAATATGTATCCCTCCTATAACACGGTAGATAGGTTCCAACATAATTATGTGTTGTACAAAACCGTGTTGTGGGAGACTAAGAGCAAGTACATACATTTTCACAATTCGTGTTCGAGTGAAACCGTGCTATAGTTTACCGTGTTATACGAGAATTTTCGTAATTTTCTTGCCGTCTTAGAGCGAAACCGTGTTGTAGGAGGGATACCTGTATATGCTATACCATTTTTAGCAGAGGCGACTTTTAAAGGTTTCTGGTTCACTCCCTTATTTACTTTTTAGTATGCACATACCTATGTAGTCCATTTTAAAAATATTCATAGCAACAATAAGTTCTTATAGTAAATTGAAATTTTCAAGTTCTAGTTTCAAAATTCGTAACATTTTTCTGTTCGTTCACAAATTTATGACTTCTTACATTTTATTATATAATCGTTTGGAATCACGGCTATCCATAAAAAAAATCTCTAGATTACACATTTTTTTTTTAAAGACAATTCTAGTACTTACCCCGATCACTCATTCAATCAAAGCTGTTTAGTAGTTTTAATTAATTTACTACAACGTTCTTAATATAAACAAATGAAATATGGGTAAATCTTACAGTTTTGATGTTTGTACGAAAAAATTGTATCGTCTACTTAAAAAGTGGCAACATTGTCCATACGATTTCCTCTTATTTTATTTGACCTTGCCACAAGCCAACTTAATGAAATAGGGACTCGGGCGTCAAGGATGTTGTACTGTGAAGGAGAAGTTTCAACTACATACTAATGCATCGCACCGAAAATAAGATCTGTACAACGCAGTTTCTACTGTAAAGCCTAATTCTAATTCAAATTAAAGAACTTTTTCGATTAGTGCCAATTTTTGTCCGAAAATTAGATCGAAACTAGCAGATAAGTCTCTGAATGCGTCGGTATTTTGAAAATATTACATAAAACCCAAAAAAGGTCTATTAATATGTATAGCAAATATAATTTGTCTGGTGGTGCGATTTTGTTTTCTCTCTGTACAATAGGTGCAATAAAGTAGATAGACACATTGTGAACATTGAAATGAAAATAATTATCGTCGACGTTAAGACATTGTTCCATTAATGTTAGTGTTAAAAACATCATTTAAAGAACGTACACTCGGGCTCGAATTTTAAAGACAAGATGTACATTTCATATTGATAAATATCAAACTAAGTTTTTCTAAATTACCTGTATGTGGTTGATTTTGATAAGATGGCTTCTTCATCCATTCATATGGACTTTTAACGGGTGTTGGTCGTACTGATATTTGTGGCGAAGAACATCCATTAGGCACTCCTGGACTGGACAATTCACTGCCCGACACAGTAGTCGGTGGTGATGGTATACTATGTAAACCTTCATTTAAATGTTCCGTATGTCCATGTTGATTTAAATGAAGGCCGGCACCGACGGGCGTCGGAAGAATCGATGTTTCATGAGTGGACCAGTCTGGACTGGTTTGATGAAATAAATGTTGATTGTAATACATTGCTTGATGTGGAGTCATATCACCCTCACTTAAAAATTGCGGATTTGGTGCATGATGGTAGTTTGTAGGATACCATGATCCTGCATAAGGCAAATTTGTTCCGTGGTTTTTAGAATACATTGTTGGAAAATATGACACCATAATTATTGAATTTAGAACGGAAAATATGTTTTAAACATTTATTAATTAATTCACAAATTATTGCACCGCGTTTCATTAAAAATTATTAAATTGCAATAACAAAAATAACAGTATATATCATAATTTAATGTCGTATTTTAAAAAACTATAATATGCGCATAAAAATAAACATCTAATTACACACAAAAAACAATGTGGAGATTATCCATGTAATTCGCTTATAATTAACACTCATTTGAAAAACATTAATATCTAAATATTTATTTTCGTTGTTATTTAAACTTCTTTCCAAACCTAACTATTTAACACTCAAAGAGTAAATACTTACCAACCCAAATATCCCTACTTGTAACGGTAAAGTGGGCGGTACAAAATAATCCATTAATATCCATTCAAATTTCGTTGCCATTATATTAAGCCACACCTATTTATCAAAAACCGAGCGGACTTTTTGAAGTTCCATTTTTGATAAGCATTTCTTGATAAGAGACATATATTTACTCAAAAAAAAAACATTTTATTTATTCACACACGTGTAGTTTAAGTACAATTAAATTTAATGAACATTGAATAAAAATAGAAAGAAGAAAATCGTAAAGAATAGAAAAAAGTAATGATTGAATTATGTATATTAAAGTTTTAATTTATTTATTTATTTTATTTGAAGTAACTGGAATAGAGCTATTAAATTTTGGCTAAAATAATTTCAACGTGAACATCAGTGGCGTAACTCGGGGACTAATGACACTCTTTTTATTGGGAATGTTGACTTCCTATTATACATTTATTTGATTGTAATTTTCGTTCAATCGTTAAATGTTGGTGTTTTTTTTTCATAATCGACAAAGTTTAATTTTTCTTTTAATTTTTTTATGTTTATATGGACGCTTCGCCACTGATTATTGTTATGTATTTTCTTGTTTTTACATGAATAGAATTTTTAATATATCAAATTTCGTCCAATACTGTCGACATACATAACCAGTAAAGAAAGAATATTTGGCTACGCCAATTATAATATACCCGTATGAGTATACTTGTTTATTATCTACGTTCTACAACTTTGTTCGTGTCTATTTTGTCTGTACAACAAATATGTATTGAGTAAATTGATAACAAATGACTAAAAACCCTAGAAATGGCATACAATTGATTACAGCGCCATAATGGTAGATCGTAGAACTTTTTGGTCTATGAATGAAATCTTCATTTTTGTATTCTCTATAATTGTTGTCATATTCATTATTTCTACATTTCGACTATCTTTCGAGTAAATAAATGATTTATATCAAAATTATGTGCACACTGTACCACAGTCTCCCCTATACCGTGTCCGATTTGCCCCAAAAACAATAGCGATCTTACTCTAGGACTACGTATTATACTGTCAATATTTGAGCTTTCTAGCTTCAGCCGTTTAGCCAGAATCTTTATCATAGATAGATTGAGGGACGTTACAAACTCCGTCCCAAAGTTATAATACCCTTTGATTAACATTTTCAGGGGTAGCTGAGGTCAAAATTACGTTTTGTTTAAGACTATTTTTTTTTTACCTTTTGTCGGGATGTTTTAGAACATTTTCGTAAATAAAAATTTGATCAAATTTGACTGTTTAAAAATATGTTTTCCCATGGGGGGAGCAAACTTTGTCACACAAGTTGTCACTACAGGACGTCACTACTGTTTTAATCGGCTCTAGTCTCCACTCCAATGTGATATTGACCAAAAATAGACGTTTGGTAAAATATTTTGGCCTAAATTATATTGCTTTGATATAAACTTTTTGTTTTATGACTTTTCTTGTTATCTTTGTTATCTATTTTCCGATTGTTTGAATTAACCATTTACCTATTTGTTTTATTTTAAAATAATTAAAGCATTTATTACTAGAAAAAAAAAATGAGCAGATAAATAATAAAAAAGGTATACTTTACGAAGCAAGATAGTCGCTTTTCTAGACAAAAGTCCAGGACAAATAAAAACCAGTGGAATTTCATTTCAGATCATGCTTTAGGCTTTAGGGTGAGAATTTTTTTTTAAAAACAACTAAGTTAAATATCTTGAAAATATAAAATACCTCTACCAGTTTGATAAAATGAACAAAGAGTATAATGTACGATATATAATACAGGTATTCCTTCTGCATCACGGTTTCACTCTACACGTAAAGAAAATTACGGAAATTCTCGTGTAACATGGTAAACTATAGCACGGTTTTACTCTAACACAATAAGAAAATTGCGAAAATGTATGCACTTGCTCTTAGTCCCCTACAAGACGGTTTCGTGTAACACGTAATTATATTGAAGCCTATCTACCGTGTTATAGGAAGGTTACCTGTATAATAAAATTGAATTACTATATGAACAAAAGAAACAGAAAAAACTCACTTGTTGCATATACTGTAACTATTTGAAGTAGATATCAAGACAATCAAATTATACTTTTCTTAAATAATTATTATTGTTGCCAAATTCCAAATAATTATTAATTATTATTATTGCCAGAGGAAATTGTGTATAATATTGGTTATATATATATATAATAATTCATAACAAATGCGAGCGAAGCGATCAAAGATACTGTAAATTTTCTAATTTGCATCGTACATTGTTACGTATACTCCAAAAACGAAGGACACATCAGTTAATTAGTGTAATTCCTGTTAATGGGCTAAGCTTTACTCATTACATACATAATTACAACAAAAAAAAAGTTTTGTTTTCGTCCCCATTTATTCATGTTACCATACTTAATTATAAATTTACATAAAGAAATCCTTAAAGAGGATTATAATATAACGAACGATAGTAAAGATTGTTGTCACAATAGTCAATTAGTAAGTATCGAAGTTTGGTTTCTTACAACAATCAGAAGTACAGAGAGAGGTCCAAAATTATTGTCATGATGATAACAAAAATTTGTTTTCACTGACACATAAATCTGGTATGGAGAGAAACTTTTGCGCCACCGTATATTTTAAGTATGGACAATCATTGTTTTTTTTTTGTTAATATAGTACAATGAATTTCACTGTATGTAAATATTTTATTGAAAAATTCATTTATGCAAAAACTTTAATTAAACATAAAAACAATACATATGTATAAATTTATCAGCATAATAAGATGTCATTGAGATGAAGACAAGAACATTTTATCTATGTAGTTTTTAAGGTCCAATACCTATGTTCAAAAATAGAGATATAAATAAAACACTACGGCTGTCAGATAACAATCAAAATAACATAAAATATAGATAAACAATAAGTTTACCTGACAGAAGAAAAGAATTTAAATTGCTTAGGTACTATTTTGTACCCTTATTCATATTATGCGTAGATTGGTATTAGGGATCTTTCCTAGTTTTGTATTTTTATTTATGATTTGAATTAAAATGTACAAACGAAATATCTTCATATCCATCTAGGTATGCAAAGTACACATTTTGTAGTAAATTTAAGTAAATATGATGCAGATCTATTAGGTACTAATATGATTAGAGTCTAACCTAACCGTTAGACCGATAGATTATTTCCCAAATAGAGAAATATATGTATAAGCGTCTATTAAAGATCCTAATATGTGGGGGGATAGTTAGATCACCTGACAAACTTTAAAAAAAAATTGTATTTCATTTACTATCAACTTATGTAGTTTGAGTTGAATATATTTTCTTATGATCTTGTTTACAATAAGTGACTGTTTTTGAGAGAGTGTTCATTGGTCCAAGGTGCAATCTTTGTACATGCATATATGTTCCTTGGATCACTAATAAAATACTTTCAATTACAAATACGTTACCTACATATTTAAAAACTTGTTTTGAAAGATTTCTCCATATGTAATTTATTTTAATTGTAACATTTTAATAATTTAAAAATGAATGTGCATGGATATGTGTGAATTCATACAAATTACAAAAATTAAAACACTGAAAATGATTAGATTTTTTTAAATTCAAGAAGAACAGTATTTTGTTCAGATTTACAATTAATTTTTAATTACCCCCTATCTCTTAGAGATTTTGAATACAAAATTATTAACAAATTCATACCTTCCTCTTAAATTGTTTATGAAGTTTTTGATAGTGATGCAGTTCTACATTTGATTTTCCTGTATAGTCTAGTTGTCTAGTATATTTACCAATTCAATAACTTAAAAACAAAGATAGGAAAGGATTCTGTAGTTGAATACATTTTTTAAATATTAATTTGAAATTATTGTTCAAGCATCTTCGCTTTTAATGGTCTATAGTCTATACACTTAAATGGAGAAGTTTCGCACTTCATCAAAAAATACTAAACGATAACTTATAAAAAAGAAATCTAAAAGCATCTGGGGAAATAAGCATCGTGTATCACCTGTAATGTAAATACATTACTTTGATATCATAAATATAATGAATTATAAGTAAAAAATGTTGCATAATAGGAGGCCTAGGAGGACTTCCCATACATACTAACAGAGTGACCACTGAATTTCGATTAATAAGTTTGCCTGTCCGAAAAATTAAAAAACGTTTGAAATTTTTGTTGTCGCACCACTGTAGAAGATTTTATAGAGTGGTGATATTATTTGCGATAAAAAAAAAGATGGCATACGTTTACGTATCAACGTATGATTTTCCGATGCGTTTCGTTGCGTTAGCATTGTGACGTTTTTTATTTCGTCAGCGTTCATATGATGGCTCCGTGTGCAGTGCGTTTACTTTTCGGGAGATTTTTAGATTAAATTAAATATAATAAAACATTAAAATAATTAATGATGCTACTATTATTTTCATTATTCTGTGATAGTCAATAATAAATAATAAAAATGAAACTGATTAGTAAAAACTTTGATAAAGGAGGAGAGGGGTATGTTTCGTAGATTAGTAGATTTTCGAAAAGCCTAAAATGTTATTACGTATGTAATCACATTTTTCTTTATCATTCCTTAATTTTAGTTCGGTTACATTAATTCCTGAAGAACCAGAGGATATGTGGCATGCATACAATCTTATACATGAGGGAGATAATGTCCGGAGTACAACGATTAGAAAAGTTCAAAATGAGACGGCGACTGGATCGTCAAGTAGTAGCAGAATCCGTACAACACTTACAATACAGGTGGAAGGAATAGATTTTGATACACAAGCTTGTGTTTTACGACTTAAAGGAAGAAATATTGAAGAAAACCAATATGTTAAAGTATGTTTATTAATTGTGAAATTAAATCCTATTAAAAAGTTTTGTTTTTATTTTAGATGGGTGCATATCATACATTAGATCTTGAGTTAAATCGAAAATTCCAACTTCACAAATCCGAATGGGATTCAATATTTTTAGAACGTATTGATATGGCATGTGATATCACACAAAATGCAGATCTTGGAGCTGTAATAATGCAAGAAGGATTAGCACATGTATGTCTGATAAATTCAAGTATGACATTGGTGCGAACGAAAATTGATGTAAATATACCGAGAAAACGTAAAGGAAATATATCTCAACATGATAAAGGTTTGGGAAAATTTTACGAAGCTGTTATGCAAGGCATAATAAGACATATTAACTTTGATGTGGTTAAATGTATTTTGGTTGCATCGCCGGGCTTTGTAAAAGATCAATTTTTTGAATATATGATACAGCAAGCAGTCAAAACGGATAACAAAGTAACAAATTTCTATATTTTCGATCAGCATTCTATTTTAAAACTATTTATTTTAGATTATTTTAGACAACAGAAGCAAATTTATGCTGGTGCATGCCTCTTCTGGGTTTAAATATTCTTTGAAAGGTAATGAATCGAATTTTAATCGATAAATTATCTGCATCTAAAATGACTGCCAACTTACCATATGTTTTCATATTATACACGAATCTTAATTGCATTTTTATTACAGAAGTTCTACAAGATCCCGTTGTGTTATCAAAAATGTCTGATACCAAGGCAGCTGGCGAGGTAAAAGCATTGGAGAACTTTTTCGCCATTTTACAATCTGAACCAGCAAAAGCATTTTATGGAAAAAAGCACGTGACCAAAGCTGCTGAAGCTCAATCCATAGAGACTTTGTTAATATCTGATAATTTATTCAGGTAAGCAAATTGAAATTTTGTTTTATATGAAAGGCTTAAGAAAGAGTAACAAAAATTACTTACCAACTCATCTTACAGCAGATCCTTAGGTATCACCTCTCCTTCCTTTCCTGTAAGAAGTTTCCAATTTGTTATTTCATTTCATTATTTGTAATCGCCCCCCCTAGTCTTCGTTGTTTCAGTTTTTCCATTCTATTCCAATGCAATTCTTGGGAGCTTATTTATCTGAATGATTTTCTTTAGAATTTTGTCATCTGGCCATTTTGAAATTAAATGCCACAAAAAAGTTCCTACATTATTTATTATATTATTATTACAGGTGCCAAGATATTAACCTTCGAAAGGAGTATGTCAATTTGGTTGAGTTAGTCAGAGACGGTGGTGGTGAAGTAAAAATATTTTCAAGTTTGCACATTTCCGGTGAACGTATGTATATGCCAATCTGCCAATAATTTGATTAAAAAAAAATCTCTTTATTTTTCTAGAACTATCTCAACTAACTGGTGTCGCAGCAATTTTACGATTTCCAATGCCTGAGTTGGAGGACAGCGATCAAGAGAGCGATGATGACAACTCAGAAGATTAAATCTCAAGTGATTTAGTAGAAAAATTTATTATAAATCAAATCAGAAATACCTTAAAATATTCTACATTGTTTTAATTGTTATTTATTGAATAAATTAAATAGATTTTGATTAAAAAAAAAAATTTTATTTGCCAAAAATCTATTTCGCCAAATGAAAGCTCAAAATTCTCTTAAACTTAACCATTTTGTTAGACTGTATATGTAGCGCCATCTGTTGAAAGCCGAATACCTGCTGCTGCTTCTGCGCTCCTGTTCTGAAATGTGATTTTTTTGTATAATAATTACCATTTTTATACACTGAGATAATTTGTGATCAGCAAATGGCTACCATTTAAAACGATTTCTTTAAATTAGTTAAATAGACGAATCTTAATGAATTTTTGCGCTTTTTACTATCAAAGGATCGGCTTTCACCTAGTGATATTAAATTTGTAATGCTAAATTGTATCGACATTTCTTTATTGAAAAACATTTACAAACAAATCGAAATATTACTCCTCAATACCTAGCACTAGGTCTTCGATTGAACGGTTTTTTTCTGTTTTTTAACAGAATTTAAATTTTTTCGCTTCTTCTCCAATAACCAATTTTCTTTCTGCTTTTCCTGTTTCTCTCTGATCAACTTCTTAAACAGCTGTCGATGTCTCGGTTTTACCATTCGTGCCCGTAAACGATGTTCCTCAATATTAATTTTCTTCTCAGCCCTTGGATTCTCAACGTGCAATGCACCCGACTTGACTGCCATTGACTTGACCTAAAAACCAAACCAATTATTACGCTTTACAGAAGGAATTCATCAATCGCAGATATAAATTACCTTTTCCTTATCTTTATTGCCTTTGTTATTAGTTGCTAGATCATCATCATCACCACTCTCATTATCTGAACTCTCGTTATCGGTATCTTCTTTTTCCAGGTTGTATGCCTTCTGTACCAACTCATCACGTTCCATCTCTGTGTCGGCATCGCGTTCAAAATCATTTTCGGTATCCATGTCAGGATCTTTTTCCACTAAAAAAATCACGTCAAAATTAGATTGCAATGGTGAAGTTTAGGGACGATTCAGATTTGGAAGATTGAACATAATTTTAAGTAGGAGTTGTTATTTAGTGTGTCACCACTTTATATATCGATTAAATAAAACATACCTGTACTAATGACGGATGGATCCGTTAGTGCTTTCTCCTCCAGCGGAATGTACACATCCTCCCTTGTTGGATCGACAAACGGCGATAGATGCGATGGCAATATGGCGCCAATTAGATATTTATTTGTCGGCAGCAATTCCCGTTGATTAACACAATCGAATACATATTGAGGTTGAATATAATCTCTGGATATATACTGTTTGGTTAATTGGGGCCTATCAACGATATGATGCGTTATGGTTTCGTCTGATTCGTCAAATGTTGCGCCAGAAAATAGAGTTATATCCCATGAAACCTTAGCGCCAAAACTTCGAAGAATAAAAACTAATGGCTCACGTGGCACTTCTCTGTTGATGAAAACCTTAAGGCCGTGAAATAATTTTTTTAGTTTTTTCACTTCCATGGCTTCTTCTTTGATTTTATTGATTTTATCCATTTCACCACTTGTCGTCAGAAAATCAATGTTCAATTCTTCGTCAATTTCTTCGGCAGCGTTATCAGTTTTCAACAGATCCAGATTTAATGCAGCTATACGTTTTGAAACGAATTTTTGCTCATTCTCAAGACATTTATCGTCATCTTGTGTACTTACACCGGCAAATTGTGGCGGATAGATTAAATTTATCGAGTGATACAGACGGAAATTAACGAAACCCAACAGTATCGTATAGAATTCGACAAATATTGACATAACTTTAAAGTCAACGTCGGATTTAAGTTGTGGCTGAAATGGATAATAATGTGGCACGATCCATGTGACCTTTTGCCCTCTTATATCGGCCTGGAAGTAATAACCTTTAATTGAAATAAAAACTTTTCGCAGTGATTTCGATGCAATCATGTAATGCATAAATTCTATGGTTAATCGTCGGCATAATGCTGACTGTTCTCTGGGAACATATTTAAGTGACGGAAATGTACTAAACAAAAACAATAAAGTCAGACAATCGTCCAAATCTTTGATGGCATCAACAAATGTTGGATATCGTTCTTTAACGATGTGATCTAATTTTAGGTCGGGATACGTTTCCAGACGACGTTTTAATGTCCGGAAATCACGAATAGCTCGATCACGATTTACTTGTCGGCTAAAAATCTGAAAAGAAATTTTTTTAAGAAATTCAGACAATAAATGTTCGAACCACAAATGACATACTTTGTAATCACGAAGATTCCAGACGATTGGTTCGTGGAGTAAAAATTTGATATCTTTGGAATGATACAAAATTTTTATATCACTTGAACCACGCTGAGCCTTTTTACGATGTTTCGGTTCTCTTGGATATATTCCCTTTAAAATGCATAGTCGTCGAAAATCATTAAGCGATAGCTGTAGTTTTCGTAGTGCTTGACGCCTTGTTATGTAATGTGATCCTTCACCGGACTCATACTGAAATGTTTTGTTTAATTTTAAATTCTTCTAAGTAAAGATAATGGTATTAAAGTCATGTAGAGTTTTATAGATGTTTAGCTTAAGAAGTGAACCTTCACTTTCCAAATTAACCCATTAACTACCATGACTTAAAGGAGAGGAAGAGTACATGTAGAAGTATCTGTAAGGACTTTAAAGTTGCAAAAGATAGGACAAGGTCTCTTTATTTCTAATCTTTTGCTCAAAAGGACGAGTTTTGACCCAAAAGTACTTACCTAGCGGATTGTCTATCATCCCCAAACAAAAAAGACCTTATTTTTACAGAAACTAGGAAGAACAACTGATTAAATAATGAAATAAAGTATTTTTTACCTTTTTAAGTCGTCTCATTAGTAGTTTTTAAAATTGTTTCTACCGTCTAAATTAGATCAGAGTCCTTTAGTCAAATAGTTAGTTATTTGGCCTGACAAACGTCGTCAATATAAGATAGCATGTAAATTTAAAATTAGCAAAGAAAATGCCGGATATGCAAGAAAAATTTAAAAATCCGAAAAAACAGAAACACGTGAATACAAAAATGGACAAAATGACAGATAAATGGGTACGTTCAATTTGACTTTAAATTAATTTAGTACATTAAATGTAAATTTTCTTTCGTTTGCTTTCGGTGTGCATTTTCTCCAATTTTTTCTTTATTTTATTTTATATTCACTTTGCGGATTTTATTTATAACAAATAATTAGTAATGTCTTAAATGTGATAAATTTAGGTAAAAACAAAACAATTTTACGATTTGTAGTACAAAAAACGTTTTATAATTTGTTTTCACTGGCAACGCTGGCTGTACTAATTTTTTTATTTTTCTTTGTTGGCACAACGGGACTACATTTAACCTCAAATTTTTGTTTTTAGACGTGCTTGTTAATTGGATACATTGGCGGAATATAATAAAATCTATTAAATTACATTAAAAATCCTAATTATTTTACAAAAAATCATAAAATGGTATGTAAATTGATATAACTTCATTAGAGTTTATTGAATTTATTTCCTATAAAGGCTGAGGAAGTAAATCGAAAAGCGTACCCACTGGCTGACCCAACATTAACCACAAAAATCATGAATTTGCTGCAACAAGCCCTAAACTACAATCAAATGCGAAAGGGTGCAAATGAAGCAACAAAAACACTAAACAGAGGACTTGCTGAATTTATTGTTATGGCCGCTGATGCCAAACCGATTGAGATTTTACTTCATTTGCCACTCCTTTGCGAAGACAAAAATGTTCCATACGTATTTGTGCGTTCAAAGCAAGCTCTTGGACGGGCCTGTGGTGTTTCACGTCCGATTGTGGCATGTTCAGTTACAGTAAACGAAGGATCCCAATTGAAATCACAAATAATATCTATTCAAAATGAAATAGAAAAACTTCTTGTGTAATTTACATTCTTTATTGTTTATAAACGTTTTCTATAACATGATTCATGTTTATTTTATATTGTCGGATTTGCGAAACGAGACGAACTCAACTAAGAAATTTGTATTCCATAAAGTGAAAATCATTTAAGAACTTGTAATATGGAGTATTTGTATATAAAATACTCACAAATACCCGATATATTTGGTATATAATTGAGATGAAAAGTTTTCGTCCAAAATCTGGAAGTTTTTCTACAATTTTCTCGAAATGTTTAAGAATTTTATATTAAAATCAATTTTTACCGTGTAAACTAGGAATTCCCGATGAAATCTAGCACAATTGGAAAATGTTTATTGTGGCAACATTAGCAATGACAAGAAGAACAAAAATTAAAATAAAAAATAACACAATAATAAATACCTAAATATTCAATTAAAATGAAATATATTAAATTTCCTACAAAAAAAATGTTTTTCAAAAACAAAATTTTCTTTATTATTTTAATAAAATCCGGAGTAATGTGTTTAATATATTTTTATTGGCTATTTGTACCAAAACTAAAACGTATGTAACAAATAAGACCACATCTTAT
Source organism: Platyura marginata (assembly GCA_026745375.1). Lineage (NCBI taxonomy): Eukaryota > Metazoa > Arthropoda > Insecta > Diptera > Keroplatidae > Platyura > Platyura marginata. Next base: position 15,225 of record JANSTT010019321.1, read on the forward strand.
TACTTATGTTCTTCTTTTTTTTTGTAAAATAAACAAAACATTTTTTTAGTAAATTATGCAAACCAAAACATAGCCAGAGTGTACAATGCTTCCAATTTCGATGAAAACTTAGTTATTGTTTACAATAGAATACCAAAAACTGGATCTACAAGTTTTGTCAATTTAGCCTATGACTTGTGTAAAAAAAATAAATTTCATGTTCTACACATAAACATCACAGCCAATATGCATGTCCTTTCGTTGCAGAATCAGGTATTTATGATATAATTATTAATAAATTTTAATTCAATTATCTCAATTTACGGAAGTTAGTTAAATTCAAATAAACGGGGCGTTCCCATCTCATCAAAATCATTTTACAATGTATAGGAATGTACAGTACAGTCTTATTGATCACACAGGGGCACAATATCTGGACCAATGTTGGTCAATGTTGAAAATTAATTTTTATATTTATTAATGGTAAAGAAATTTTCCTGTAGTACATGTTGTCAACGTATTCACCAGCTCTTTCCAATATATTTGTACACCAGCAGCTATAAGCTGCCTACTCTAAATAGGAGAGGCGTTTAGCTATTTTTCAATTTTATTCGACAGAATTACTTATGGGATAAGATTCTATATGTACCTTCATTGACTAAGAAAGATATAGATATAGATGAAGATGTCACTGGTCTAGAAGCAATATTATTTTTCATAGTTGTAGATACCAAAATTATTCGCCTGTGCTAAGTTTTATCTTAAATTAATTAAGAATTCATTTCAATAGGAACCTTCTCAAGGTACGATTTAGTAGTACATTTTAATCGATTAATTTATGTAATTTTCAGATTGATTTTGTTCGAAATATCACAACATGGAATGAAATGAAACCAGCATTATATCATGGACATATGGCCTATTTAGATTTTTCTAAGTAAGAAATTTTTAGTAATATTTCAATGACATAAGTTTACATATTTTCGTTATTAAACTGCTTCCAGTTCATTTATTAAGTTAAAAAATAATTTTAAATCTTCTCTGGCAATTGAACCTACAGCATCATAGTTTTTACTGAACACAGTTTTTCTGAATTAAAAATCCACGAAAAAAACAAATTCGTATAGGGAGTAGCTGTAGAATTCGGTTTCCTCGGTAAGAAAACACAAGAAACAGATTTTCTTCAACAAAATTTGTATAAAAGTGGGGTTTATTTCCATTTTACACATCAGTGTTCTCGCGACCCTAAATCCAATACATTTAATACTTTTTTGAGTTGTTTTGTTTGTTTAATGAAAAATTTAAAATTTGTCACATAAACCCAAAGCTTCCACTATTATATTTTGTATACAAGTGGTGGAAGCAAATCGTACGATTATTTGCTCCATCGTAATTGTACCTACCAATAGTAATTATAAAAACAGTTTCAATGACTAAAATATGTATTTTAACAACATTTAATTTAATTTCTAATTGATTTACTGTAATTTTAGGTTTAGCATGCCGAACAAACCACTTTATATTAATTTAGTTCGTAAGCCTTTAGACAGATTAGTTTCGTATTATTACTTTCTCAGATATGGAGACAATTTTCGACCGAATTTGGTGCGAAAAAAAGCTGGCGATAAAATGGTAAGAATTTCATAATCAATTTATGCCTATTAAAATGATTTTTTTTTAAATTTCGACAATAAAATGTTGATATTTCGTATCCTTTATATGTCCTACTGCACCTGGTTTAACCGGCAATACTGATTACTGAACTCTGCTCAAATTAAATTCCAATAATTTGTCAGACTTTCTGCCTTTTTGTACCAGTAATGATCTGTTGACTTCTTCCATATATTCGATATGGTACTTAAAATATATTTTTGATGTTGGCATATAGATTCAAATTAATGCAGCGGAGTGCTTCTCAAAGTGTAATTCCATTCAAGGACATAGTGGATATCTCTGATGTACATACTCTGCATAACGTAGGAAGGGAGCTATAAAAATATTGGGGGTCTACCTTGTGACTTACGCGCCGGTTAACTTCGTACTATTCAAAACTCCAAGTGTCTATGTAGTAAAAAATCTACAGCTGAAATTACGTTACGCTTCAGCACTGAAATCACCATTTGAGAAGCGCTGTCCAAGTAAACTTAAATTTGTAACGACGTTAGATGTAGTCCGAGAAAGTCCTACATACAAAGTCATACATATTTTTTTTTAATTTAGGCCAAATATATTTTTACAGACATTCGACGAGTGTGTGGAAAAAAAGCAGCCCGATTGTGATCCAAAAAATATGTGGCTACAAATTCCATTTTTTTGTGGTCATTCAGCTGAATGTTGGTAATTGAAATTTAAAATAAACATAAAAAAACTAAGCTCAAATAATAAAATTGAATTTTAGGAATCCTGGTAGTCAATGGGCATTGCAACAAGCAAAATACAATTTAGTTAATAATTACTTTTTAGTCGGTGTCACAGAAGAAATGGAGAATTTTATTTATTTACTTGAGTTATCGTTACCAAGGTACTTTCCATCATTATTTTGGTTTTTAAATTACTTAACAATTTATTGTTTGGCATTGCAGAATTTTCAATGGCACTCTCGATCACTATTTAAATTCAAGTAAATCACATTTACGTCAGACCACATATAAAACTGAACCAACTACAAAAACTGTTAATTTAATTACAAAGTCTATTATATGGAAAATGGAAAATGAACTCTATGAGTATGCTCTGCAGCAATTTAATTTTCTAAATAAATTGAAACACAATTTAAAGCTGCAAGGAAAAAATATTACTCAGACATATTTCTATGAAAAAATTCGACCAAAGTGAATAAATTTGTTTATTGATAATTATAGATTTGTATTAATGGTCTCTGGAATGTCACCTAATTTCTTCCAAATAGAATAAAAATGTTAACAATAGAATGCGTCGATTAGATGCCATAAACTAACAAATCGTCCAATCGTTTTAATGAAGCTTAACCGAGCGAATAAATCAAATTTCTCGTTGCTAAATATAACTGCCTCTCAAACTTGCCCTTGCATACATGTACAACCGCAAGTATAAGACAAGTTATCAATATAATCAAAGTGTAATTATAGGACCTTAATTATATAAAAATCACTCTGAATTACTTGTTCCATATCTTAAGAATTACCGCAATGAAACTAATTTAAAAAAATGTTTTTATATTATCAATTGAAGTCTTTCTCATGACACTGACGCCTTTCTCCTAGATTTGTCATGGAAATCAGTTTTGGTAATTAATACAATTTTATACCAGCTGCAGAATGTCATCTCTGTATTGTACTTATCGAAAAATTGTTTTATGAAATTCCTTTATTTTGAAAATATTTTTTTCTTGTACGGTACCCACATACAATGACATAAATACCAATATCGCATATACATACTTATGTTAAAAATTAAACTAAAATTTGGATTTCACCTGATATAACAAATCTTACCAAATCATCCATGGCAAAATTGCTCATGTTGTCGCCATCCGGCAAATATAGGTCATAGACGAAGCCTTCCTCTTCTGCGGCAGTAGTTGTTGTTGTTGCCACGGTTTCACTTTCATCATTGATAGATTGCTTTTCAACATCAACGACAGTTATCTTTTCACTAGCATTATTGTTTTCAATCGATCTGGAGCAATTAACGATCTTAAATCGATTTTCGTGGGCACGGTGCTTTTGAATTGAACGGTTACGGGACATTGATACATTTGATTGGCGTATTTTTGGTCCTAATTGTTTTTTATACTTTTTCGATATTTCTGTTAGGCGAGTGGATAGGTTTTCCTAAAAATATTAACACACTGCATTAGATAAGTGAACTTATACTCAGTTAATATAGAACAAACCTGCTGTTGTACAGTTCCAGCAAACTTTACTATTGTCGAAGCATCATTTTTGTTGGTGCAGACATTTGTAACAGATGCATCAAATTTCTGTCGTTTGCAATTAAGTACAAATGCACTTAGGGGTTCATCTTCGATACTCCGTTTTACTCGTACAATCGTACCCATATTATTTCAATTATTTCAATTTATATTTCTACAAAAAAATAGTTTTTGTTTATCCACTATCACTATTTTATTCCACAGCGCCCCTAGCCTATATTCACAACGGATGAAGAAAAATTGTCGTTTGACAGCTTATAATAGTATATAATAGAATCTTAACAAAAACGGAATATAGTAAAAAAGTTCGGAGTATTTTCGGATGTAAAACGACAGCACTGATGGCGGATATATTAGAAATATTAGCACACACTGATTTTACATCGTGAGCCCCTTTCTCAATTTACATATTTTTTTCCTGGTACTTTTTTCTTTATAAAAGTGTTCGAAATATTTTAATTGCAGTAAATTTTCTTCAATTTGACGGTAATTTACAAATTTACTGTAAAACTTAGAGAGAGACACGTAATTGAAAATAATGTGTGTTAGAGCGAAAAAAGCCTTTTATTGTATATTATATATACATGTTAAAATAAACTTATTAATAAAACTTGTTTTTGTTTAAGTTTTATATAAAATATTGTCGAAAATTATTATCCGTAATTCGTATTAATATTGAGTACTTTAATTCGGTAAAAGAATTTAATATAAATAGTACCCACTACATATCCACCAAGTCTGAACTTCTGACCCCGCGGAATGACTTGTGTTTTTTTTTGCAATCAAATTTTAAATATTTAATTTTTATAAGGCTCGCTAGACAATCAATACAAGTAGATTTTTCTTCCAATTCAAGTTTTAAAAGATTAGATAGTAATTTTTTTATAGGTTTACTCTATAATAATATAATACAATAAGAAGAACGGATAGCAGCATAGCATAGTAACCATTATTAGCTAATTAGAAAGGTAATTAGTTCGCTTTTATGATAATAATAATTTTTAATTTTAAAATTGTAGGTCAGTGTTGTATTCGTAATTTAAAGAACAATTTAAGTGTTGGTTTCTGACTGTTCTAGTTAAACAAATTTACTGTCAGGCCACAAGGTTTACTAAGGTTCAATCCTCTTCTCCAGTAAGAATGAACAAATTCTAAATAACTACACTGGACATCAAGAGTATTCGTTAAAATTAACAAAATTTCTTAAAGGCTTTTTTACGAATAATCTTAATCCCCAGTGTGCCTGAAAATACTCTTAACGCCATTATTTGTTCAGTATATCGAAATCATAAGCTTACTAAGATTGATTGGTCCAAGCCAACCGGGTAGATTTTAAAATTAAAAATATATTTAATTTCCAATTATTACAGTCAACCAAAGTCTTCTCAATTGACAACAAAATTTGGAAGAGCACAGATATTAATTCCAAAAATGACAGAAACTAGGTAAACCAATAATTTTCTTTGATAATTTAAATTTAACTAAAAAAATTTAAATTAGCAGTTCACAATCTTGTATCGAAGATAAAAGTTTATTTCCCGATCTTCCAAATGGGCCACTAACAATTTACCGAAAAAAGGCATCGTTCGATTATAAAAAATTGGCATTGCTATTGGAGACTGAAGATAGTTTTAAATTTAAGGTATGGCCAACAAAAACAAAGTGAAATAATTTTCTTATTATTATTTATAGCACAAATTGTGGAATTTCTTCAAGAATCACAATGAATTCGCACGATCTTCGACAGCACAATCACTAGATGAAATACGCCATCAAACTCTACGTAGACAATACGTTCTGTTTGAACAAAATTTCTATTCCTTGAATGAGGTAAATTAAACCAAATCTCAAATCTCGTAGATTATTGTTTAAGTAGAATTTCTCTTTAGTATTTAATCCATCCAGATCTTTCTCTTACATATTTTACAAGTTGTCTAGCCTATGATCCAAGTTTTGCCATTAAGTCGGGTCTTTCGTTTGGTATGTTTCCGGGCGTTTTGCATTCATTGGGCACAGACCGATTGTACAATTATGTTGAGGCCAGTACAAAAGGTGAAATTGATGGATCATTTGCATTAACCGAAATATCACATGGAACAAATGCAATGGGAATGAAAACAACAGCAACATATGATCCAACAACAGAGGAATTTGTTTTGCATACTCCCGACTTTGAAGCGGCAAAATGTTGGATAGGAAATTTGGGTAGGTATACAAATTGAAATTAATTACATTTTTCAAAGAAAATTATTAATGTAGGGAAAACATGCACTCATACGATTGTCTATGCTCAGTTATATACGTCAGATGGTAAACATCATGGATTGAATGCATTTCTGGTGCCAATTCGTAGTACAAAAACACATGAATCATTTCCTGGCATTATAGTGGGGGATTTGGGTGAAAAAATCGGTTTGAATGGTATTGATAATGGGTAAAAAGAAATTTTGAAATTTTCCCAATGATGATCAATAAATAGATTTTCTATTTGCCCAGTTTTATTTTATTCGATCAATATCGAATTCCTAGAGAAAATCTACTTGCCAAAACGGGCGATGTTACACCAGATGGAAAATTCGTTTCAACAATAACGGAAAAACGAAAACGTTTAGGTGCCTCGTTTGGAGCCCTTTCAGGAGGTCGTGTTAATATATGTGGCCTAGCGAATACATATTTGATAAAAGCCATAACAATTGCCGTTAGATATTCGGCTAGCCGAAAGCAATTTGGTCCAGACGATGCCACAGATGAATTTCCAGTATTAGAATATCAGTCTCAGGTATGATGAATTTTTTTGATTATTTTTAGTACGCGACATTAATTGTTTTTTTATTATTCTCTTAGCAATTTCGACTACTGCCACATTTGGCCACGGCATGTATCTTGAAAGTGTTCACTCATTGGTTGTCATTGCAAAATATGAATTTAACGATACGGAATTTAATGAAAGAAGATATTGCAATGGCCGGTGTAGAGATGCATGCATTTTCTTGTGCTGCAAAGCCATTATGTACGTGGGCGGTTCGAGATGCCATTCAAGATTGTCGAGAATCATGTGGTGGTCATGGTTATTTAAAAGGTAAGATTATTTGATACTCATCGTTATCCAGTCTACCCAATTTCAATTCGTTCTCGAGACTCCATGCTTCAATCAACCCAGTGACTCAGTCACGTGCTTTATACATAGAGTCTGTGGAAGCGAGAGGGGGTCTGATTTTAGTTAAAATTTATTATCTCCATTTTTAGACATACATATTTAATTCTAATTCATATTTACCTAAAAAGTGTCCGGAATTGGAGAGCTAAGAAATGACAATGACGCAAATTGTACATACGAAGGTGAAAATAATGTTTTAATACAACAAACGTCCAATTGGCTGCTGTCCATACGACGAAAAGGATACGAACACTTTACGGATAGTTCACCATTTGGTTCGGCAATATTTTTGGCTGACCATAAAAAGATTAGAGGACAAAAGTTTAATTATCGTACCGCACAAGAAGCACTGGAACCACAAAGTAATTTGGAGAATTTTGTGTGTAGTACTGTTGTGCGATATTTATTCTTCATTCTTCCCTCAGATATTCTTAGCGTGATGAATTGGTTGTGCTTATATTTGCTGGAACAAACATATGAAAAATCTGGCAATCTTGAAAGGAGTGGGGAATCTGCGTTTGATATTAGAAATAATATTCAAGTTTTTTATGCAGGCACTTTGGCCATTGTTTATGGGCAGGTGAGAAAGATATATATTCTTCGCAATTAACAACAATGTTCACAATTCACGTCAACTCCTCCTTATTGACTCAATATCGTATTTAATCGAATATATATTTTTAGCGCAACATTTTCAATGTCGTTCATCAGCATATAAACAACACAAAAAATTCACCCGAAAAAACTGTACTGACACAAATGTTATCACTGTATGGTGTTACCTTTCTACTAAAACATATCGGACTATTGTACGAGGTAAGAGCAAAACCATAGTTCCATTCATATGGGATGGAAATAAATCTGACAAATACAAATATTTTAGGGTGGATTCGCTACTGGACCAATAGCACCAAATCTATATAAACAAGGAATTTTGACACTTTTGACAAAACTTAAAGATGATGCGATAAGTGTGGTCGATGCAATAGCACCACCAGATTTTATTTTAAATTCACCGCTTGGCATGAGTGACGGTGAGCTGTACAAACATTTGCAATCGTCGCTATACCAGAATGCCGACACTTTTCAACGACCCACCTGGTGGAAGGATATTGTTGAATGGAAAAAGTATGCAAAACTTTAAATTGTTTTGGATTCGAGATTTTAGAAAATTAGTTAGGAAAGGGGAAAAATTAGGAAAATATATTAGTGGTTCGTCATTGGACATGAAAGTGATAAATAAATATTTTTGTATTGGTTTTAAGACAAATAGATTTCATAATAGTTTTGTATGTTGGTATATTAGTAAACAAATACGATGAAAATACAAATTATGCCTTCAAATAATGATTTGAACCGTTGTCTCATATGTTCCTTAAGTTCTATCTATCGGTAGCACACTCTATTACTGGGTTGAATAATTTGTATATTAGACTTTCGCAAAACTCGTTTGTTTCCTAAAAAGAAAATGTCCATTGATAATTGAGTTCTTAGCTTACGGATAAAATAAAAGGATCTCCAGATGATTCAGTAAGTTCAGCGGTTCACAAATTAAAAGTGAAAATTACACATCAATGAATTTGAAAAGTAGATGCTTCTTCAGACTATTTTTCACTCAAAACTGCTAGGCTACTATTTCACTCACCTGACACTGTGGTTTTCCTTTAGACAATTTCGATATTTCTTCAAGTGTAGATAGCAATTTTAAATCTGACTCTTGACACCGTGCTGCTGCTTCCTTATTTTCTGTTAATAAATTAAGAACGGCCAATGCTACATCTAAACGAACATTATAGTCATCGGATGGTATTATTAGATTTGCTACATGCTCGACAGCTTTTAATTTGATCAATTCATCTAAAATATTAATGTTAGCGTAAAATATAGGAATATAGTAATGCACTAAAAAAAAAATCCCCACCTCTGACTGGTGTAAACTCAGTACATAGTGCGCTCATCAAAAACAATGAACGAATTAACAATTTCTCCTGATCAATTTGCTGTAAACAACCAAGAATACATTCCAAACCACCGATATCAATAAATGCTGCCAGGCACGGTTCATAGCCACGAACCATACACGAAATTGCTTGAATACTATTGGTGGCTGTTACTGTGTCCGACAGTAGTTCAACCAATTTTGGTATTGTATTCAATTCAAGAAGTTTTTTCTGTGAGTAAGGATTATTTTGTGCCAGTTCTGCAATGACTGATGCTGATTTTGATTGAACTGTTTTATACGGAGAACTCAAACATGGCAACAGGACACTTAGTCCACCAACTTTACAAAAATCATTAGCCGAATCCATATTATCGACATATTCTAAAATAACATCTAATGCATCAATTTGTTCGGCTTCTGTTGATGATGAATCGCCTAGAATTTTTGCACCATTTTCTAATTGCTCGATTATATCGACGGTCATTGATCGTAGGGCATTTTCCAAAAATTGTCGTCGTTCCGGGTCCATTTCACTAAAATTTGATGGATTTGGTGCATCTTCGGAACGTGTTGCTTCCAATGCGAATCGCAACAAACCCTTCAAAATAGAAATAATCATTAAGAACATGGAAAAAATACAGGACCTATTGGCATTTTGATGGTCTCATATGTGTTTTAATGAATGGGATGGGCTATTATATAGTTTCGAGTAAATAGGTCATGACCATTAATCAAAAAATGTATGATGTGATAAACTGAAACTGTTACAACATTACGACAAGAAATTAAGGAACAAAAAAAAAACTCGAGAACTACCTAGAACCTTCTTCCCGATTAATTAAAAAAAAAAACTGCACAAAAACTTACCTGCCAACTGAATGGATTTCTGGGTTGTTGGTCAGACTTTTCTTCATCATTAGACATTTTAATATTTATTGTAAATAATTAAATTACACTATTTTGGAGCAATAATTTGATATAAATTACAATATTTATCAATCAAAAGTCACGATTCGGTCTGTCAGTTGAGTCTTGCGTGGTTGTGTTTCTCTCTTGCTGAATGAGAAAAAAAACAAATTCCAGTGTTGCCTACTCAATGTAAATTAACAAACTAGATAAAAGTACTGACCTCTCCTGTGTAAATCGAGTGAAATTTTACATTTTGATGATTTTCTCAAAATTTTGTTAGAAATTCAAAAAAAATATATAAGACAAAAAAGATTGGAAATAAAATTTTGAATAATATGCACTTATTTTCATTATTCTAACACGTCATGTGCTTAAGAAAACAAATAAATTAGACTGAATGATTTTTTAAACCAAAAAACCTTAATTTGAATTTTCTGACGGTTACTAAAACAAATATAATTTCCCAGCAATTTTGTCTTTATTTAAAAAATTACTTATGCATTATAAAACAGCAGCTTAAACTTTCTCAATATCTCTTTAATTTACATAAAATTTTTCGAACTTTCTATTCTATGTAAAAATAAACAATTTAAGATTAATATAAGTAGGATAACTGACTTAAATTCTAATCCTAAAAACTTACAATCTATTTTTTTATTTATTTTTTTCTTCTGTTTTTTTTTGTTTTTTATTGAATAACTAATAAATAAATTATTTTTCATACACAACACATATACAGAATTAAAACTATTCATAGTAAAAAATAAAATTTTTTTTTAATCGGAATTAAACATATTTGATGGGTTTGGTATTTTGCTGGTTTTCATCTGAAATTTTTAATTAACTAATTAATAAAACGATAAATGTGTATTTTGGTAGAAATAATAGTCTTGAGCCAAAAAGTGACGATACTTCAAACAAATCCTGGAAGTAGCTTCCGTGGTTTCATAGAAAGAGGTAAATTTCAAACTTTATTTTATACAGATATAGAGCATTTACTAGGGGAAATTGGTGATTGCCCATCAGAGATTCTACTGTAATAAAAGCCGTACATTTACTAAAGGTGGGATGCTAGTAAGTCATCTTGGTGGCATCGTTTCATTATTAAGACTTGTCATGGATTTTCCGCGGCAAATTACCACAGAAATCCTTGATAAATTTGTTTAAACTGTAATAAATGGGGTTGGATCGACTAATTATAATAAAAGAAACAGTACATACCATTATATTGAATAACACCATCATCCGTTGTTAAATCAGATACGACTACATTTTCTTCATCTTCTTCTACTTCTTCCACTTCCTCCTCTTCAATCAATTCATCTAACGAAGCATTTGACATATTAATTGTTTTACTGCTATCGCCCGGCGTCACTTTGTACGTAGTTATTTTGATCCCATTTGCCTGATCCAATTCATCCTCCCAATCGGTTACGTTCATTATTTGAACGGGACTTTTTTGTTGCTTCGATTTAACAACAAAACATGCACTGGAATTGATCATCGGTGCATCATCGGTGGTGTTGGTATTTTTTCCATCTGACGTTTTCACTAAATGATTATTATTCGAAAATGATTTATCACTGAAGCGAATGATATTTTTTTGTACAGGCACTGGTTGTAGTACAGTAACGGATTTTATTAGTGGCTCCTTATTTGTATCAAGCGAGTTTATCGTTTGCGTAATGCCGATGCACTCATCGACAGATGGTATTATGTCAACCGGTGTATCTTCAGTTATAATTGGTTTTTCATTATGCGCGCGCAATAGTAGTCCGCTTAGCATATCGGTTTTATGTTTGTCTTTGTCATATAAATTTAGTACATTATTGTCGTCGTGCACAAATTTTATCGGTAATTTATCTTGTTGACTATTTTGGGCCGAAATGTTTTTCTCATTCGAATCGGTTTCAATGGGTTTTTCAATTTTTTGCATAAGCACAACATTCGATTTGCCAGTCGGTAGCAGTTGGATTTTTTGCATTGAACCTTTATTGACAACATTCTTTAGGAGCAAATTATTCGGATTTGTTTTAAATTCATCCGATGCCCTTAGTATTACCTTACCGTCCGACGATGTAATCAATTTAACGTTTCCCTTACTTTGAAAGGCTTTAATTTGAATTGGTTGAATTTGAATGGATGATGATGACACAACAGGTAGCGATAGCTTTGACGTTACAGCCGATTTCGTAAGAACAATTGGTTTGTGCAATTTGGTTAGAAGATTTTTTGTACTTATTGTCGGTTGTGCGATTATGGTTGGTGCTTTCAGTTGATGTGCATCCGATTTTTCAACAGAAATAGCATCGCCTAACTTTGCCTCTGTACCGATATCATGATCAACCCAAATTTTCTGAATAACATTACTTGAAACTTGAATCTTCTGTATTGCCGGCAATGGTTCGCTTTGAACGTTATTAAAATTATTAACCATAATTGGTACAGTGTCGTCCGAAAAGAAATTCGGTTTATTGCTTTTCAAATTTATTTCGATAGGTTGATTGGGTTTTTTGGCTAACCAAGTTACCGGTGTCAGTTCAGTTATTAAATTGTCCCTGGGATTGCCATTGTTATTGTTTCCTTTATAAGGAATATTTAAATTGCCGCTAACTGTTTCAATTTGACTTGAATATACAATTTGCACCGAAGAATTATTGTTCACTGATGTGCCAACTCTATTTAGACATAAATCACTGATGCCGGCAGTAGTACTTTGTTGATTTTTCTCTGACACATCAGCAGTTTTTTTCGAATAATTTCTTTCTGCCTTTGATGCCACTTGTTTCGTTACCTTACCGGTAGAAACTAAATTTTTAATCGTTTTTTTATAGTTGACCCGAGATTTTTTTGCACCGTCCGTATCGCGAACTTTTCGAATTTGATTTTTTTGTGGTTGTGATGCTTTTAATTTGTTTGAAGTTTTTTTCGTTTTAGGTGAATCTTTTGTGTCCGTTTTGTTGCTATGTTTATGATACAATTGTTGGATTCTCATGTTTGTATGAATTTGTTGTGTATTTTGAGAGATTCGTTTCTTCGTAGGAATAGGCGTTTTAATTGAACGTTCATTGTTTGAAGTACGTTTAAGATCATGTTTATGCTCCACTTGAAGCTGCAAAAAAAAAAAAAAACAAACAAATAAATCACTACATTCAGCCCAATAATTATAATTACCGGATCGTTAACCATAGTTTTATTTGATTTGTCTTCAATGAAATTTGGTACTGTAACTCTTCTGGTGTCAAACGGAAACGGAAGTTTTGAATTATCCGTATTAGTTATGTTTATGGCATCATCCGTTATGGCTGATAAAGCTGTTTGTGGTGTACCTCGTGGCAAAAATGGAAAATTTCGGCGTCCCTCCATATTCCACTCTTGTCTGGTATTTGGTCCAGATATTCTAAAATAACTTGGCGGATTATTTTGTTTTAAAGCTATTGACTAAACTGCATTGTATGTACAGATCTCTTATCTCAGATAATAGAGATTGATTTATGTTTCTACTTCTTGAGTCTATACTCTGCAATTGTTTATAACTATTCTCTAATTCTAATTGGAAAATTATCCAATTTGCAACTTACGTATCTGCAATTGTTGATAATCGTTCATCGTTAGCCACTCTCCGTGCTTCGGCTCTATGTCGATCCTGTGATATATGAAAAATATCGCGTAACTCTTTTAAAATCTTTGCCTTGGCTTCGCTAAGTCCTCCTTGAGCCCTAAATGTACTAACAACACTGGAGTATGATTCCAACTCTTTTACCATAAAATGTAAATAAATAAATAGCTATTTTGTTGTAGGATTATATTTAATTTACCGGATCTTCTCAAGATGCCTCTGCATTCATCCCGTGTTAAATCCAGAGAAGCGGGCCACATTTTTGAGGTATTTTTTTAGTAATTATCTAGGTAAATTATACCAAATCATAATCGCGAATCCAGAAAAAATTTAAAGAAATGTCAAATCCAGTGTCGGCAATTAATAAAAATGAAAACTGTTTGTTTGCAACCATAGATATATGTTTTATAGAGTGTCTTCACAATATCGCTTTTACACGCGAGAAGTCTCTTACGGTTTTTTTGTTCAAATTAGACATCTACAACTGTATAACTTACAACATTTAGAGAAGGGCCTATAAATTAAAATATATCGTATGTTAGAGCGAGATAGACATTTTATTGGTGGACGTTACTTACTTTTGTCAAAATAAATAAAAATAAATTAATTTTTTCATATTTTTTTAATTAAAAATTGCTAAAAATTGTTATCCGTAATCCGTAATTAATTCGTATTTAGTACCTCAAATACTATTCACTGTTAGTTATTGAGTAATTGGATTCGGCAAGAGTACCGATTGTTTTATATCCAGGTACCCAAATACTCCACATCACTAATTTCAATTTGTAAATTTTAAAAATGTTTAGAAATGTTTAGAAATATTAAATACAAATTTGAATCAAGTGAAGCATTTCGAAAGATTAAAAGATACTATGACGGGCACTTTACCTATCGAAGGCTATTTTTAGTATTTTTAATTTTTGTAGTTTTCTTATATTATTTATTACCATATATTATCCAATGGGTTTACAGTAAACCGGAAGTTAAAGGTAAGTAACTTGGCAAATTTTATTTATCCTTGTCCATACAATTATATTCTATTTAACGTTAAAAGCCTAAATTGAGAGCGCCAAAATGAAGAGGTGCTCTTTTTCTGTTGACTTTAGATTGTAGAAAAATGTTACGTACTCTGCGTGTTTACTTATCGTGTCTTATGCCGCTGCTGTATAAATATTTTAAATAAACAAGTCAATAAAGCAAATAGGTAAATCTCAAAAGTGCCCGAGATTTTATTAATGGCAAAGTATACGAGTCCGAAACAATGTTCCACAACATTTTAATGAATGTTACCATGGCCAGCACTTCGAATTAATAATTTTTTTTATTATTATTTCTATTTTTCAGATCCACTCATACGATGCATTGACGATCGACTAACACCGTTCTACATTCAGAACATTGAGTTCAATGCAAATATCAGACATTATCCGAAACAATTCTATGAAAATAATTTCATTCCATACGTAGGCAACGGAATACTTGGTATTGAGATTCAAGATGATGCCAATATATACATTAAATATGGAAGATATCTATCGTTGCCGGTTTTTTTTCATCCCATAGTTTCAGTGGCACGAAAAACTAGTCAAATCAAAGATGCATCTGTGGTGGATTATTTGGATGGTATAGTGTACAGGTATGGGAATATATAGATTGCTTCGGAAAATTGATTTACATTCTCAATTCTATATTTAGATATCAATGCTTCGACGATGGATTCTACATATCATATGAATATTATGCACATCGCACGTTACCGGAAGTATTTGTTCAGGAATTAAAAATAACCAATACAAAAAATCAATTAATTGATGTGGACTTAGTACAATCTCGAATATCTGACTGGGCAACGGCTGTCACTGAAATTATAAAGTATTTTTTGATTCCTAATTGATTAAGTAGTCAGTCGTCCTTTTGGCTAGCTTGAAGTTTCAGTCAGGTTTATCCCTAATGTTCCAAAAATCGACTGACTTTCTAAATAATCTCATAGAAGTCCATTTTAATTAAAAAAATTTTTTTTTTTAGATTACAACATCGATCCACAATACTCGAGTATCAGGTGATCACCGGTATGATCGAGTTAAATAATAAAAATAATGAAATAATTGTGGTGGCGATTGTCTTTCGCAAAATACCCCGAACGATTACATTAAAAAAGCGCGGCGTAACTAAATTAGAATTTCTACTAACAATTAACTATTCAATGCCAATATCCAAAGATGACTATGAAGTGAATAAAGATGCAGTTAAAAAGTCGGCGATTGAAGCAATGAAAAAAACCCTACAAGAGGCTGAACATGCTGATAGCGATAAGAGATATTACAACTTTAAAAATGAGCATATGTTGGCGTGGAGAAGTTTATGGTCGACTGGTTTTGAGATTAGTTCGTCTATGGCTGAAAATTCAATTAATGGTAAGGTCTTTTAGATACTTGATCTAATCTAGCCTTAAGATAAACTATTTTACATATGATTTATTAACTCTTTGCCTACGCTAGACAACCAGTAAACTGGAACTACAATTCTATGGTCACTTAATTTTTATTCGCACATTTCTATGTATTCTCTCTTTCCTTAGTTTCTTTGGATAATTATTCTTTGACTCTTCTTCCTTTTTGAAATTTCTAAAATTCTCTGCATTTTCTGTCTCATTTTTACTTGTTTCCTGTTACTGTGCGAAAGTATGGGAACTGAGAATCGAATCACTGCTTTCTAAAAAAAGAGTTCTATATTATTTTTGCTAGGTGACCGAATAAATGCGACAATGTATGCGGTTCTATCTCAAGTAAGAACCTATGAACTGGAAAAATATTCGACATTAAATCAAAAAACGGAAGTATCAAAACTGATGAGCTACGTTGAAGGTTGCTATGATAGTTACCATACACTGCAGGTAAACAAAAATTTAATTCTCATAAATTGTGTATTAAGACAAAGCAAAACAATTGTCATTTTAGGCTGATAATTTATGGAAAGATCTAACATCCATTGAAGCACAAAATTCGGTCGTCTCATCTTGGTTGCTGACACTTGAAAAGCAGGTAATAGACATCTTCCCGATCAATTATTAATTATGGAATTAATGGAATATGGAATTTCATTTAGGGTTGCTATAATTTAATAAAGGCTGGAGCATCCGGTGTAATGCAAGCACTGGTATTGAGTTTTGGTGGATTGAGATTTAGTAATCAACATTTGGAATTCAACATACATCCAAAATATTTACATAGAGATTATGTGTATAGGTAATTTGATCTTAGTATTGCTGTCGATGATTTCATTAGATTTAAATGTCCATATCTGAATGCCGAGTTGTAAGATTTCTAATTAGCTTTAAAATCAATGAGATCTTTGTTTCAAGCATTATTCCCAAATTCTAACGTTTTGTTTTATATTTGTCATGAAAATTTTAAGTTGTTCTGTTCCTATGTGACCAACATTTCGGTTAAATATTTTTTTACAGACGACTAAATTATGGAAATATGACCCATATTAATATAAGTATTTCGGTAAAAGAAGATAACAAGGCAGTTATTTACGTCTCAGTGGATCAATCACATGGACAACATGGCCAATATTATGCATGCGATGCTGGATGCTTAGATGATCCGATTCCGTTAAGGTATGAAATTAATCCACTATATAATGTATTGTTCTTTTGTACAACTTCCATACAAAATAGGCAGCCAATTTTTGTTTATTTTTTGTATGGATGATGATCTAAGGGATTATTACAGAATCAGAATCTTACAATTTGATTAATGAGACTTTTTTCAGCCATGAAAAGACAATGTTCCCAGTAAAACTAACTGTTCCGTTAACATCCATTCTATATATTGCATCTGATAAACAGCATATTGAAGAACTTCATCATGCTATTCACGTAAAGGAAGTTGTTGAAGGTAAGGTAGACAAAATATGTATTTAAAAATTATCTGACCACCTCTCGAAAAATTAATTAGATTGGTCAACTTATTATTATTGTTTATTAATGACATTTATTTTTAGCTCCTGCACACGAACATCATGTAATTGCATTGCACAAACATGGTCATCATCTGGGTGGGCTGCCAACACTATTTTGGATATCGATTAGTGCAATTATAATCGTTTTCCATGTATTTTTGTGTAAACTTATTATAAAAGAATATTGTGAACCACCCGATAAGCTTAGATATAGATACAGTAAACCGTAAATAAAATGTACATAAAATTATTATTGGATTTTGTTCTTTCCTATTATTTTACGGGGATAGTTGATGGATTATCGAGGTAAGAGAAATTTTATGGAAGCTAGATAAAGAACGGCCCAGAAATCTGTCGCACTCTGGCAATGCTGTGATGTGTTTGCTGACGTAAGCCTATGGATTACTACAGGGTGGGCCAACTTGGACTGTTTTTAAAAAAATTTTAACTTTGCATTTCAATGCTGCAACAGCTCCCACTGCAAGCATAATTAGAAACTGAATCACCCGTTTTGAGGAGTGGGGTGATAAACCAAGATCAAATGTACATTGACCTGTTCTAATAAAAGATTAAAATTGCAAAAGTTTCTATGCATTTTATATCAGTAAGTCCGAGTTGGCACACCCTATATAAGAATATTGATTAACGATAAGAAAGAAAAAAAACGATTAATTAAAAATTATTCTTTATTAAAGATATTATTTTATAAATCACTTTAGTCATTTAAATTTATAGTTTATGAACTACTCTGTAATAACACATTAAAAATAGTCATCTATATGCCCATATTTTAATCTAAGTTTTCTCATCAGTTACTTTGTTTACATCGTAAGCCTCTGTTGTTTTATCTAATTTCATTGCATCTTGATCTTTCACTATTTTAAATGTTTTCATATGAATTTCTGGTAAACTGGCACTAGCCTGTAACAAATCATCACAATCTCTAATTAAACCATTCGTCCCTGTTTCTTTATTATTATCATCATGATCATCATTATCTTCAACTTTGTCGTCAATAGTTTTTTTTACTACACTTGACGTATTGCCATTTTCAGTTTTATCCAAAAACAAATCAATATCAAAGACATTTTCAACGGAATAGTACAATTCTTTATTGAAATGTTTTCGTTTTTTTCTACTTCGACTCAAATTATTAACCTCAATGCCGCCGCCATTCATTAAACGAACAACTTCATCTTGGCATAGTGAATATTCCTGTCGATTACGATTTTTTGCATTTCTCCTCAGATTATTTCTATAGCTATCATATCTACTGTAAATCTGTTCCAAACATTTATTTTCCGGTTCTCGATGCGTGACATCACTATCATTAGAATGTCTATTTTCTTCGGCATAAATTAATTCGTTCAATTTTCGATCGACTTCCGATTTCACCAATGACGGTTCAAGTATCAGAAATTTATTTAAATTTCCATTGACAATGGCATGGAGTGGTGATGCATGCATGCTAGGACTGAATGTACCATCGGTTGGTGTATAGTAAACGGACGCTTTGCTATCGTCAATACTTTTCGATGAATAATTTTCCATTTTTAATTTATTATCTAAATTTTTCCGTTGAACATCTTGAAGTTCGGCTATTTTGGATTTTAAGTACATTTCAAATTCTAAAAATAGAAAAATTTTGTTTTTTTTTATTATTATTATTTTTGGGAATTTTCGGAAAAAAAAAACGGAAAATTGCTATTTACAATGTGTGATCGATCAATTTTGAATCCCATAACCTGGCAAATATTTATTTTATATTTTTGGTGTGATTTGAACATAAAATTTGTGTCACGCTTTGTTTTTAATGTACATTCAGCAATGTATCCACAGTTAAGTCATTCATACATATCTTTCAAACAAACTCCTTCAACAACATTCTTACAAAAATATCATCTACAAAGATTTTCATCTTATAACGAAAATTTGGAATAAAATTACACCTAATAATGGACAAAACCTTTGCCGCTCGCAATGTGTGCAGAAAATGATTGTATTGAATTCCAGAATTCCAAAATGCAATGCTGCCAACAAAATTTTTTTTCAAAATGATTCCATAATCCAAGATGACGGCCAAAACGAACAAAATTGTAACTGCCATTAACTTGAAATTTAAAAACTTTAATAATAATTTCTTTTCAAAATGGCGAATATATTTTTGACCAAAGCCATGGCATTTCTTGTATCGATGTTCAATTTTTGAAAAGATTTCTAATTGAAAAGTGATCCCTTTGGTTCAATAAAATCAATTTCGGCACCCACAGCGACTGGACTGGACATACATTAACAATACGGCTATTTAGGCCAAATTAAATCAATTTTTTTACAGATTTAAAGCTGAACAAGAAATTAAAAAAAAAAAAATGACAAAAATTAAAAATAGGTACCTAATAGTAAGTTCGGCTACTTCCTGTTAAAAACTTCCAAAATATTCCAAAGCAATGATTGCGTCTTAGATCTACCTAGAATAGACACTAAACCATTCTTTTCGATTGGATATTGTTTGTTTGTGTTCGTTTGTCTGTTTGTTTGATCTTCAATCAACGAACAATATTATTTGGTGCCATATCGATCGTGTCTTTTATTCGTGTTGTATGTGTGTTTTATGTGTAAATTTGTCACGCTGTCAATCTCTGTTTGCATAGTTTCTTACTAGGATCAATTTAAAACCTCGGTATAGTGATTAATGGGAGAAAATGTGAAGAAAGAAGAAATGTTGATTGAATGACGATGCAGATAAATGCCAGAATATTGAAATGAATTTGAAGGGAGCTTGAATCTGTTTTTAATGCAAAATGTATGGTTTGTGAGTGGAAAAAAAAACTTCAATGGACCTGTATTGAGACTGTGTGCGGTGCGATAAAACGATGATGTGCAAAATTAATTATTAAACGAGAGGCGACCGATCAGACAACTCTATCATGTTTGTGTCGTATGATGGTTTCGTTATGATTTTGTATAAATTTTTTAATTTATCATTTATTTTAATTTGATTTTCTACTTACATTTATCATCTATTTATAAAATTTAAATTCTCAACAAACATTATCTATCCTATCTATCTCTATCTAATACTGCTAGGTAACAGTTCTTTTATCAAGCTCTAGGAATTGGTGTTGAAGGCACATCCACGTCAATTTTTTTTTTGTTTTGTTCTAGAGGTGATGTTTACTAGAGGTTAGCATAGGAACACTAACTTATACAGTCTCGCTCTGTTCATCTATTAACATTTGATATTATTGTATCGTATTATTGTTATTATTTGTTTATAAAAAAAATTCTGTACTTAAGTGACTAGTTCTTTTGCGACTAATTCGATCAGAAATTCGTATGGTAGGTGTTACCACAAAAATGTTTTTGCCAAATTCATGGAACTTAATCTGGCTGGGATTATTTTATTTATTTTTAAGTAGGGGATTAATCTAAATGTCAATTTATGTAAAAAAAATATCAAAATTTCCTCTATTTAGCTTATCACATTTTTGTTGTTGAATTTTGAGTTAAACTAAGATTACACGAGAACGTGCATCACTTCAAAATCTCTGAGTTGCTTGGAAATATTTTGACACTAAGCTAGGAATACTCAAATCTTTTGTTATATTGGTTTTGGGCAACTATGCCCAAGAAAATACACACGACTTTTGTTGCATACAGTTAGGTAGCATGCATTATCTATTGTTAATTGTCAATTAAAATTACGTTCGTGTCAAATAGCTTCTCATGGAATCTTAGCTTAATACTTAAAAAATGTCGGTTGTTTGAATAAAAAAAAGATTTAAAATTAGCAACATGCAGAAAAGAACAGAATTGTTAAATGCAATTGGGAATGTAATACCGAAATTTATCGATTTTAGTACGAAGTGACATTGCTAGAAAAGAAAATTTTTATTTTTATTTTCTAAAGAGTAAGCTTAATACGAATAAAACGCAAATTTTCTTTATTTGTAAGATGAGCGCCGCAGATAGCGATTTAATTGTAGTGTCCGAAATTAAACCACTACCATTAACGACGCTTTTTTTTGTATTAAATTGCCGTCGGTATTACATTCACCAACTAAAGATCGCTTACCTTGATTAATTTCATCTTCACTCTTTCCCCGACAATTTTCAAAATAAAAACTCGGCAAATTCTCCAAAACCTTATTCAATGTTTGTTGCTGATATTTATAACCCTCTCGTATACGTAGCACTTGGTGGGCACTAAATTTACGAATTTTATTTCGTTGAAAAACATAATTTTCCCGTACCCAATTTAGTTGACTCGTTGAATAATCACGAACTTTTTTCAACTGAAATCAAATAACAACGATGAATTACGAATATTTAATTAAAAAAAAAAAAAAACTATACCTGATCATAGTATTGATCGCGTAGCGATGAAATGTGAGATGTGCCCAAATCACGAATATCTTTAATATGTTTCGCTTGACTTGAGTAACTATTTTGAATCCATTCAACTTGTTGTGCACAGTTTTCTTTGATTCGTTGAACCTTAAAAAAACGATCAATTCAATTGAAATTAATTTAATTCCAAATAAAATGTGTGTGATAAGTTCAGTTAATACTTGTTGTGTGTAATTCTCTCGTAGTTTTTCCAATTGCTGACTTTTGTAGTGTTCAATGCCGTCCAACATTGAATAGATGTGCTTTGCACGTGGCGATTTTGCACGCAAACAGCATGTACAACAATTAATACAGATTTTATTGAAAATATCATACCTACAACAATAACATAAAAGAACAATATTTTAGATTTTTACAATTAATTTGTAGTTACTCATAGAAATAATCATTGGAAAAGGGGGATGTCTAAATATATGGATCATCTACTGCCGCCAGCACACAACCTATTTAGTCCTTAATTTTTGTAAACTATATAATGATTTAATTATTTCCATTAGAAGCAAAACAAAACGAAAAAAAAAAGAAACGAAAATCATTCGTTGAATAAACATACTATAAATGTTAGCCATGCTCTCTTATCAGGATCCCTTATCGCATTATGTTTTGTTGGATGTTTAATTTTGCTTCTTGGATGATCGGTTTTGATTGCAAATGATTAAAATTTGCTTATAGCTATTAAGAGTGATATTATATTTCAACAAAATAATGTAAAGCTATTTAAAATATATATACCTAAGTATATATAAAAATAAGTTTGTCAATTACCTGTAGAAACAGCGTCGAATTCCTTGTATAATTAATGTTAACGTTAGAAAAACAATGGCACATACTATTCCAGTAAATATACTCCAAATTTTGACGCGATAGAAAACAATAGGATCAATATATAACCTAAAGAAGAAAAAACAAATGTTCATATAAAATCAATCACAGGTATTAGTAAAATTGGTATTTTCGTCTTTATTCTGGCTATCGGAAATATTAATTACGCAATTGATTGTGGGAATTTTGCCAGTTTGGCAGGCTCCCAAATTGTTAAATTAAAAATATTCACTAAAAAAACTTATTTTATAAATAGAAATAAAAAATAAAATTATTATTGACAAGCAAAAAACCAACAGGTGATCTGCAATTCATTAATGTCCAGACAAAAAATTTAAATATAGAAAAGAGTTAAGAGTTAGGACTACGAAGCCTTTATTGACCATCGATAAAGGTTTTTTGTATGGCAAATTTAGCGAGAAATTTTATAGTAAATTCAGTGTTCTAATGCTTATCAAAACGACTAGAATTTTTCGTACTTATTAAGGGTCCGGCACTCGAATGGAGATTATTGAACCAATCCATTGTAGTTTTCTGTGGGTGGTTAAAAACATTCTTGCGTCACCCAAACACCATGAGATGGTGTAAGTTTTAAATGTTAAAATAACTACTTTGGCAAAATGCATGCATTTAGAGCTGTAAGCTCAATTTGGGAAATTCGCATTTTTTTACAACTTATCATTTTGAACTCAATTTTTCTTTATTTCAAATAAATATTGAGTTATTCCAGAAAACGTGATTATAAATAAATAATAATAAATAAGAACAAACATTTCTTATAACGGTTGGATTTAGAACTTTTCGGATACTATCCTGGAATTTTTTTTCAATATCTATAATTTTTCTACAATTAAAATTATATCTTGGACAAATCAAGTCCATTTCGTTAACATTAAAATTAGATATTTTTAGTATCATTTTGTCGGGCCTTCCTCAATGCCTGCTTTGATTTGTACCAAAAATAATATGGAAATTACTCACAAAAAATTGGAAACATTTACTTAAATCTGTTAAGGGTCCAAAACGATCTCGTAATTTCTGCTGTAGGTTAAACAACTATTACAAATAAATAATAACAATTACCTTATATCAGTTGAAGCATTCCCCATAATATTATATCCATAACAGGTATAAATTCCGCTATCCTTTCGCGATATATTGTGCACTTTTATCGAACCATTTTCAAGCAGCGAGACGCCTGTATCCTTTTTGTAGTCGGTCAAATTGAAATTATTATCGGTCAACATTTGATATTCGATATTGTGTTCAAAGTTTTTATTGATATTTCCATCCATTAATGTTGGTTTCATATCTGGATCAGCATAATGACGCAATACAGTATTCGACGGCGTCACCCATATAATATCGGGACCCGGATTACCAGCAAACGAACACTCTAGCACAGCATTCGAACGTAATAGATGCGTTTTACTTTCAGACGATTGCAATATGACCGGCTTAATGCAATGTAAATGTTGCAATACCTGCAGCATATCACCGGAATATCCATTGTAGCACTTAAGTTGTTGAAATTGTAAATTAAGTTCATTGCTATCGTTATGATTTGATTTTGCATTTAGATCGGCAATCCAAGTGACCAACCAATACATACGACAATCACATAGATAATCATTGCCAAGTAGATTAATTTTCTCCAATACCGGCAATTTACTTAGTTGCCATGGTAGCGACGCAAGACTATTGCCACTTACGTCTAACGATTTCAATTTCGGCAAGTCACCCAATTCAACCGGTAAGGCAGTTAAACCGTTACCGGACAATATTAAATATTCAATTTCTGGTGTATTACGGAATGTTGACGAATCAATTTCAACCAATTGTTTGTTATTTTTAATAATGACAAATTTTAAATTTACTAAAATCTCACGATTGCGAGTGGTTCGGTTTCTTGATACCCAATTACTTAGTTTTTCTATAGCAGTCTCTTCGATAATCAGTTCAATTAAATCATATTGACTAGCAAATATACCATTTGGAAAATATTTCAAAATATTCTTACTTAAATCCAACATAGTTAAATGATTTAATAAATAAAAAACTGATGACGACAGGGTGGTCAAGTAATTGTGGCTAATATTTAGAATTTTCAAATCGACTAAACTATCAAATGCATTCCGATCAATGTTGTACAATTGATTTGTGGAAATGTCCAAGTGATGTAATTTCTTGAGACCAAAAAATGCATGTTTTGATATTTTCTTTAATGTATTATTGTTCAATAGCAGTATTTGCAATTGATGATTTGGAACAAAAAAATTATCCAAAAATGGTACCAAACGATTGTGTCCCAAATTTAATGTATTCAGATTTTTCAACGTTTTAAATATTTGAAATGGTACCACACTAAGTTTATTATGCGATAAATTTAAGAAACTCAACGTATCCAATCCATTAAATGATATATGTGGAAGATCATTGATACTATTATTAGCTAAATCTAAAACAATAAGGTTGCTCAATGTATCAAATACCCTTTGACCATTGTGAACAATTGACTTAAGTTGATTACCATTTAAATATAATTCTTTTAAGGTACTTAAATAGATAAATCCATCTGGTGGAAGGTGTTCAATACGATTATTCGATAAATTTAATATTTTTAATGATTTTAAACATTCAAATTGTTGTTTGTCAATGTTCTCAATCAAATTATTGCTCAAATCTAATTTTCGTAAATTTTTGAAGCAAACTTTTTTCAACAATAAATCGATTTGATTCGTTTGAATGCCACTATTTGTCCAACTGAATAATTCAATTGTATTGGCATCCCGTTCAATTAATAATTGTTCGTTGATATTGTTCCATACAATATTATTGAATTTCATTTCAATGTAAGTACGTTCTTCAGATGTTATATACAAATTTACAATTTGCAATGTGTCATTTTCACATTGTAGTAATTTATTTTGTGGCTGTTCTTGTTCGTCTGTACTATTATTAATATTATTATTGTTATTAATATCAACGATTCTACAAGATGATTCGGTTGTTTGTCGATTTGTTGGGTATATTTGAAGCTGCGAACATATTGTTGGTTGTATGAAAATTATTAACGCTACCCATAGTGTTGATTCCATGATATTTGTAAATTTGATTTTATGCAAATATCGGTCATCCATTCATCGAATAGATAAATCTGAGGCATTTCGTTTATAGCTATAAATAAAATAAAAATGTATCTTAGTATTGGCCCACAGGTGCAAGTCCAAATGAGTTAATCGCTAGATGAATTTTTTTTTTTGTTTTTGTTTAAAAAACTCCTCTCCAAGTACTAATTTTTAATATTCTTAAATTATTTATATATTTATGAGAAAAGTTAATTCCAAAACAGATCCAATCTAAATAATGTGCATAATGGTAAAAAAAACTGCTTTATTATTATAATATTCAAATGGATTTATTGATTAGTCCTTTCATCAGGTTCTCAAATCGCTAGTTCTTTATTTCGCGTATGAAATAAGAAAAAGACTTTATAGACCTACAATTATTTTTAAATCAGAAACAAAACATTAAATTGCCTAACATTGTCAATGCCTTTACAGTAAAACTACTCAAATACACTTTCTTCCTGCATAAACAGTGATAGGAAGCAATGAAGAATAGTTCACCATATTATGTACGTGATTGACATAATCTGCCCAATTGAAGTAGTCATACATCTGTTCCAGATTTTTGTCCTTAGAAAAGAAGATCACCAGACAAATGTCATTTAACCATATCAACAGTCAAGATTCCGACAAAACTACTAAGACAATTTTAAATTAGGAGAGAACATAAGACCGATTCTACACTCATCGTAATCGGGAATGATCCCGAAAAAATCTCTTAAACCTTTCTTTGTTCATATAAATTACTACGACAAAATCCTCTTGTTCGTGAGATCCTGCTATTTGGACGTAGATCTGCTACAAAAGGATATCATAGTGATTCTCATCACCTATGGGTTATTTATCTACGCTTTTATTTTGATATACTACACTAAATATAGATTTTTTTTTCTGTTCAATTAAAAAAAGATCCAAGAAGATAAATTTCTTATCAAGACAAAAAAAAAATTCCTACAAAAATTGATAAAGTACTTCTTCAATTCTTAAATAATAATTTTTTACTCGTTTTATGAAATTTGCTTATTTAAATTTATAGAAAACTTATCGCGACTATAAATTTTTTACATTTTTTAATAAAATAAAAATTTTGCAAGATGTAATCGAAAGTTGAAAGAAAATACCTACGTGCAACTTAATAAAAAAAACCACGATTACATAAAAAAATCTATATCGACAAATCAATCGAACAAATAAATAATTAGTACTTACTAAATTATGTGAAATTTTCTTGCATTTGGTTTTATTAGTGTTAGACATTTCGTCAATTTTATCTACACAATTTGACCAATAAAATACAAAAATTAATGAAATAAATAACAAACTTCTGCTGATAAAAGTGTAAATGGCGTACGATGTTGCCAAGACATAAATCATTTACAAAAATGTCATAAAAAGTCGCTATATAATATATATATATTTATGAAAATTTGATAAAGTGCGTTGTATAAAATATGTTTGAACACGGTGGCAACACTATCTAAACTCTATTTTATACCATGTAAAGTCAGTGCCAAAAAATGTACTGTTTTTTTAACCTGTACATATCGTTGCCAACTTCATTCGCATTTTTTGACTGACATTTTTATCGTCATTTGTTGTTTTTGGTTATCGCCCAAATCAAATTCTATTTCCCAATTGTAATTGCATTTTGGGTGTTTCCCGTTTAATATTTATCATTTAACATTATTTATTATTACCAAAGAACTAATTTTCAAATATGGCTAAAAATACATCCAGCTCAGCGTTTCGAAAAATTGATGTGGATCAATACAACGAGGATATATTCAAGGAAGATGAACTCGATGGGGGTACAGTGGGGCCCGATGAAACGGAGATAACAAAACTTCTTGCACAATATCCTTTTTTACAAATGAACTGTATTCATTATATTTTCTATTTGTTATAACAATTAAATCCTATTATTCCTTAACCAATAAATTGTACAGGCAAAAACATCGAAGCACTCAAATTGGTGTTGGAGAATGCACCGCTGACCAGTAAAAATCAACAAATAAAAGTTTGTTTTCTCAATGTTGGCATTTGTATATGTTTCTAACAAAATGTTATTTTAGGATAATGCATCCAATTTAACACTGCGCGTTTTACTTTCAATCAAATCAATGCAAATGGATAATGCAATTGATCTTTTGGCCGAGTCTGATTTACTGGATGTCTTAATGAAGTATATTTATCGTGGTTTTGAATTGCCATCGGAAAACTCAAGCGGTCAATTGTTGCAATGGCATGAGAAGGTCTTTGCCCGTGGTGGCATTGGTTGCATTAATCGAGTTTTGTCAGATACACATCGTGCTTAGGATCAAAAGGTTAACAATTGAAAGGAGAAATGTTTTGTTTTATAAATTTTTATGTTACACATTCGAATGAAGTGATTTTTTTTTAAACAAATAGATAATCTAAGTACATGAACAGTTTCTTTTTTTTAATATCAATTTAATTTAATTTTCTGTCAAAATATATTAGTATGACTCAACGGCCATATAAATATTTCTGCCGTTATCGACTATAATTACCATATAAGTATAATTTGGAATCAATTTCAAGGAAGATGTAAAGGTCCATAAAGCACCGTATAGTGCGCTGAAGAATAAGAAAGATCAAAGTATTTCAATTTCAATAGGACATAAATGTTCAACTGAAGTAATTTAAGAAGAGTCATTCATACATAAAAACTATGACTATTAAAATTTATTGTTTTTTTTTTTTTTACATTAATCATAAGTGTGACCACACCATTATGAAAATCATTGGTAAGAAAAGTGAGTAGAAATTCAAGTTTAACATATGGGGATATAGCTCAGTGGTAGAGCATTCGACTGCAGATCGAGAGGTCCCCGGTTCAAACCCGGGTGTCCCCTGAAATACTTTTTTTTATTAATAAAAAACACCCAAATTTATATAGTAAATTAATTATTTATTACATAAATTGTAAATCAAATGGAGAATTACTATTATGTATCATGGAAAGCTTTTTTTCTAGTACTACACAAAAATTAATTACAATCGACTGGCTAAAACATTTATTTTCTATAATAGAATAATAGTTTGTCAGTTATTATTATTATTATTTAGTTATTTTTAATCATTTTGTTTTGATTATATAATGTTTATTGTAGAAATTTTAAGGTCAAAGGGAAAAGGAATAAAAACCAATTTTGTTGTATTTTTCTTAAAAAAAGAAAAAGGAAAAAAAAATATGAAAGAGAGAGAGAGAGAGAGAGGAAGAAAAACTAAACAAATTACAAATTTAAAAAAAAAATGTAATAAAATTAGTCGCGGTTAAATGGGATCCAAGACTTGAAATTTTCCAAACGCCTAGCATAGAAAAATCTCAACTACTCTGAATTAGAGTATAATTTCCCGAACCTTCTTCAGGTTTTTGAGTGAGTTCGTTAATTTTTAGTAAATTAGATTTTTTCGAAGCAACTTAACTCGGCCAATCAAAATAAAGCATAGTTATCACATGGTATGACTAAATACGCACGGTAAAATTGAAGATTGAAGTTAAATAATGAACACACCCCAGATGGTTTACTTGATGGTAATAATATTTCCAAATAATGCTTTTTTGTTGTTTGTGGATGAGAGTCACAATATTAAAAATGACAAATGTCTCTAGAATTCACAAAGTTCATCTCTGTTGTTCTTCCTCTTTTGAATAAAAAAAAAAATCGTTTCTTAGCAACTAAATAAATAAAATTCACAAACAAGAAATACTCGCGCATTTGTTCATCTCTACATTTCTAAAGAATCTCTAAGAATAAAAGAAAGAAAAAAAATCTTATAAAGATCTAAGAAAAGAAAGAGAAAAGAAAGACCACTATAGAAATTCACAATTTTCATTCATTGGCCGATAAATTCAGTGCCGATGAATCCATCTCATTAATACTGTCCTGTAGTGATTGATGCATATTGGCCAATTCTTCCAATTTTTGTATTTTCGATGGTGGCGCTGCCAAATCGGCAATCGATGAGAATTCCATACGCTTCTTGAGTCGAGACTCCAATTGTGATGCCTCGGCCATACTAATATCCAACGGTGATAAATCGTTCATCTTTCGTGAGAGATCAGCTGGTGAAACGTTTGTCATTGACATACCACCGCCACCACTGTTCGATACACTGGACACGGCCAAATCGGCTGCACTGAAATTGTACTTCATACTGTTAATGTTGGCTGGACTATCACGATTTGACGATTTCAATGATTTCTCCAATGCTGGCGATGCCGATGCTTCACGGGACTTTGATGGATTCGATGATGTTGACGATGCACTGCTTACCTTTGGCGGTCGCATTATCATTGCATTCAATGCTTCTTGTTGCATTTTTGCATATACCGTTGAGGGATTCATAAACATATTATTGGCAGCCAGAGTTGTTTTTGACAATGGATCAGGTATGGTGGAAAATTTACTGTGTTGATATAGAGCGGCCATATCTTGTTGTGCCTTGTCCAATGCTTGCGTGTAGTAGGATGAGGCATTTGTTGCTGACTTGGAGGACGATGACGACGATGATTGGGCAAATAAACTGTTCAATTCGGCAGCGTTAGCTTGTGAGAAGAGCAATGAGCTCAAATCTGGTGATTTGCCCGATTGCAAAAGACTGCCTAGCATGTCAACTGATGCACTGAGTGCGGCTGCATCAGCAGATTTATTACTGCCCAAAGATGTACCAAACAATGCTGATAGATCAGCAGCCGATGGTGTATGATGTGACGAGTGACCTTGGCCGGTCATCAGTGAAGTTAGGTCAGCCATTTTTGAATGCGAGAACAAAGAACTGTAATCAACCTGAGATGACTGTTTGTTCTTACTTTGCGATGATGAAAGTTGCTGTTGCAGCAGTGACGTTAAATCGGCCTGTTTGCTGGCCTGAAACAGTGAGTTTAGTTCATGGATTTTGGGCGAAGCTTGCAGGAGACTTGTCAAATCAGACGTCGATGAAGATGATTGCTGGTGCTGTGATCGTTTCGATGATTTTTTCGTTGTTGTCGGCATATCACTCAGTCCATACCCAGAAGCACTCAATGCTTCTGCCTGCTCCATCAACAAAGATGCGTACTCCTGC
Source organism: Platyura marginata (assembly GCA_026745375.1). NCBI lineage: Eukaryota > Metazoa > Arthropoda > Insecta > Diptera > Keroplatidae > Platyura > Platyura marginata. The sequence goes on from JANSTT010019321.1 coordinate 46,161, forward strand.
GATCGCATAAATTCATTGATTTTATTCGCATCCTTTTTGTATTCCTCTTCCAGTTGTCGTTGCTGTTGGGCAGCCGACATCCTTGAACTTGATTGGCTTTTAGCTTTTTCATGTTTTGTCGAGCTTTTGCCCGAGTAATCATTGCTCGACTTTGAAGGGGTCATTGTCATGCCAGGATAATTATATTGAGATTGCATTAAATAACTTAATTCGGTACTTTTCTCCAGTTGAGCGAGAAAATCTTTCATATTTCCTGTCATAGCCGAAGATGATGCAGCCGACGAAGATGATGATTGCTTAGAACTTGGCATTCCAACTGCGGCCAATTGATTGAGTGATGACAACGCATAGTCCTTTGATTGGAACAACATTGCATAATCACTGGGAGAGTATCCGGATAAATTTTTGGCCAATGAGGAAAAGTTTGCTGCATAGTAATCGTTAATAGATGTAGTTGAACTATTGGCGCTGGTTGACGGTACCGGTTGTTGATCGTATTTATGAGGTGTCACATTTGGACTGTTGCGCGGTATATCATTGGCGCCATATTTATTTGGACTTGGTGCTGGTGAATTTCTTGTTTTTGTTGAAGATGTGTCTGATTTTGCTGGTGATGGACTGGCACGTATTGGAACCTCAAATTTAGCCGGACTGGCCGAGTTTGATGGAATAGTTATTGGACTATCCCGTGGCGATGATGATGACGTTTGAATGCTGTTATTACTCGACAAATTATTGCTGATGTTTGGCAGTAGCAATGATGACGATATTGGCGATGGATTCATATTTAAACCGGATGGAAGACTCAGTTGTTCTTGTAAGCTTCGAATGAGTAGTTTATCGTCTTTGCTAATTTTGCCGTCTTGTTTGTTCATCAACATTTGGGATCCATCATCTTTTGCGTCTTTTTGTTCGTCATCTTTTTGTCTAGGTGCCCATTTGGGTGGTGTAAATTCAGATTCTTTTTCCAAGCCAAAAAGTTCCCGTAACCAATTCCAAAATTCATGATCGTTTTGTTTTCGCGGGAACTTTGAGTAGAGGGTCACTTTTAGCTTTTCAATGTAACTACAGTCTTCGTGAAATTGACCATTAAAATCAACCATATCATTCGGAAATTGTTTGTAGTACTCAACACAACTTTGCATTTCATTTATCACTTCCACCGACAGTTCATTGTCTTGTGTGACCGAATATGACATAAGCATTGGTCGACCATATTCCATGATTTTATTTTCGGGCGGTGGTACAACCCAATATGATATTATGCTCGATTCCAACGATGGATTATCTTCACAATATGGTGCTAAAATTATATTACAATATAAAATACATAAACTATTTAGACTCTAGCTAGAGAAAGAAACGTACAACAAACAACACCAACACATGGTGAATAGGTTGCCTCTGACGAACCGCGCATTTTAATTTGATAGTCCAATTGAGAGTCACAATCGCGCAACGTTGGCTGTGCCGCAAATTTCGGATGACTGTGATACCATCCAACTAAAATTAGATTATTTTTGACCATAGCTCGTTGAATGTCTAGTTCAACATCGGCTGCTTTGAAGCGATCATGTTTAGAGTTTCGGCATGGAAATGCATGCGTAATCCCAAGTGCTGCAAGGAAAGAGAAAAGGCGTCATCAATAAATAAAGAAGAATATTTGTGTCGGTTTACTGTGTGAGTTAACATCCCATGAACCACCCAAATATCCGCACACTTCGGTTTTTGTCAAATGACAATGAAAGTCCATTAGCAGTACTGAGGATGTCGTTATGGATATTAAAAATGGTTGAATTTTGTTCATTGATGCAAAAGATACAGTCTCAACTAGTGTATTGGCATCACTAGAACGGGAACAATAAATTAGCAAAGAAATAATTTTAAAAGCCTAGACGTGTTGCTTACTGAAGAACATTTCGATTGCTGATTGTGTTGTGAGGAAGAACAGCTCTTTTGACTGGCGACGATGGACTCATTTCTTTTTTATCCAATTCTACTTCTGGTTCATCTTTAATAAAACATTGTTAAAACATGATTAGTTAGATATTTTGATTATACTCACCATCACTTGGCGTTGATTCCTTTTGCAATTGGCATTTCCGCAACCATGTGGCTTTGTAGGCGTCCAGTTTTTTCCCTTTGTACTTAACGGAAGCCCAACCACAACCAGATTTTTTATCAGGATTTATTATTCGCTTACAGTGCATTGCCCATGCACTGGGTGAGCAAAATATGGTTTCAGTCTCTTGGGATTTAATTTTACCATCAGGAAGAAGATCACCAACAAATTTTTGACCCTAAAAATAAGTCAATCGATAATGAAAAGTTGATCCAAATCAAAGAAACATACCAAATATTCGATTGTCATGGTTGATTTTCCTGGTTCTAGCATTTTTGCCGCTAGTAACATTTGCAGAGTAACTGTGCGACCGGAACCTTGATAACTTTCAAAATTTTCTGCTTTATTTGTTGATCCCTCATCTCCTTCCTATTAATAGCAAGGATTATTAACTTTAGTATCCGTCTACGTCATAAAAAGAATTAAGTTAGAGATTCTACCTCATCATTGTCTTCTTCAGCCAGATCACTTTCTTGCTCTTTCTCAGTTTCTTCGCCAGGTTTTACAGACATTCTTCTATGTTTAAAGGATTAAATCAGTAAAATTATATTATCTTTAAAATTTTCCGAAAATATCCTAGCCTAGCCTAGATACGCAAATGTTTACAATTTGGTGTGAGTCAATTTCTTCCACGATGGTTTTCAACAGTTTACAATTATTTCAAGACATATATTTAGTAACCATACAAATCAAGAACTTATTTTAAGTGCATTTAACTATGTTTTAATTTAATAAAATTAATAATTTTTATATTTAAGTATCTTTTTTGTAGCAGTCTTTTTGCATAAACAAAGCGAAGCGCAGTCAAATATTTTGACAGTTTATAATCATAGAACTGTAGAAGTTTATTGGATGAAGCAAGTGCGTTTAAAACCGATAATTAGCTTGGAATAGATCTATTTTGTGTAGTGTTGTACAAATTCGGTACGTTTCGAATTCATGGTTACCCGGGGATACTTTTCATTCAAATATACGATCTTTTTAGTTGATATTTTTTAATTACTAAACAAAAGTCGGTAAAAAGAAAAACGTTTTTTTGGTGCACGTTACATACTGTAGTCAAAATAAAACAAAATCAATTAATTTTTTAATGTTATTTGAGTAAAAATTGCTAAAAATTGTTATCTGTAATTCCTCAAATAATATTCGTTGTTAGTATTGAGTAATTGAATTCGACAAGAGTACCTGATAGTATTATATCAGGTACTCAAATACTGCACATCAATAATTTTGTGTGAAACTGAAAAAGTCGGCTTTTTAGTATATTTTTTTTTAAACTAAAACTGCTGTAAAGTGAATTGTATTTAAGCAACTTAATAACAAATAATATGATATCGAATATGTTCTCCCAAAAAATTGATCAACTTGTTACTATTTTGGAAAAACAAGAAATCGATGTAATACTTTTGAGGTTATGTCAAAATTACATATAAATTTTGTTTGTTAATTGTTGCAGGCCCCAAATGGAGTTGTATCAGCACAATTATATTCAGAACTATTTGCGGCATACCTGTACACAGGAGATTTGTAATTATATTTTAATTTGATTATGTTACAAAAATGTTCCTGAAAAAATATTTATCCTTCAATGTAGATGTAGTGCTCGTTTTTTATGGAAACGGATTCCGCAGATAGTGAAAAATGGAAATATTGAATTGGATAAACTTTGGACGGTTTATCATAATTTATGGAATAATGATATTCCAGCATTCTTTAAAAATATCAACTTTGAATGGTCAACAAATGTTTCGGAACTTATGTTCGAAATCAAAGGTAACAAAATGATGAGTGCAATCGTAATCGTAAGTACTTATTCGTAGATTATATTATAAGATCGACTCCATACTTAATTTATTTTGAAGTCTGTAGTGTGTAGTAATTCAAATAAGATTATAATCTTTACAAACAAAAATACTCTTAAGAGCATCGTGTATAGTTGGGTTTGAAACTCGATAGTAGCAATGGCACGATTTATCGCGGAAATCAAATATTTTAGAGCAAAAATATTTGGGCTGGGAGAGGCTTTGAATAGTAGCCTCGGTAAATTGTCACTGTATGTGGACAATAAAGAAGAATTTTGATTTTAGTAATGTTATAATTGAATTCCATAAAACTTTTCAATGAAATAATGAATTAAAACTTTTTTAAGAACCTAATAGTTCTTCCTATTGCTAGCCAATTTTGTGACATAGCTGGTATATCTAGTTTTTCTCTAAACATTATTCACATTCCATTCCGTTTTGAGAATTTTCAACTATGCTACCTTATGTATATAAAAAAAACCTAGAAGGAATTTTATACTCCATCCTTTAAATGCATATGTATGCATAGAACCTGATGGTCAGTATAGATTTCAACCTACACTGAACAGCTCAAAAACAGTGGAGTGCATTAAGTTTTTTTATAATTTATTTGGTGTTTTTTTTCCTTTTAATTGTGTGTTGTGCATCAAAATTCTAATTATTTCAAATTAAAATTCAACCAAGATCAAGGCAATACAGGTAATTGGTCTAGCTGCTCATTACTTACTTATTTTATATACATATGTAAAAATTCGATAAAATATTAAAATTTAAAAACAAAATTTATTTTTAGGAAAAATTCAACAGGAAACAATTAGCTTAATTGGATTAGCGTACAGTTCAATATTTGAAGATTGTCTATGCAACATGGTTAATCAAACACCCGAAGGTCTAACAGAAATGTGCAAAACACTTGGATGGGAAATTCAAGATGGACCATATCCCCGTTTAGTTATACCAACAAAACCAGTTCCAAATAAAATGGCAATAGCAAGTGCTGAACAGCAATTAGCTAATTTAACAGAATTTGTCTCATTTTTGGAAAATTAAATTTTAATTTTTTTTTAAATTTATGTGTATTAAGAGTGTGCTTAAGTTGTTCTTATCAAATAAAATAAAAATTCCATAGCAACATTTTTGGTTTTTTTGAAATTTTTAAAATTTGAGTTAATAATTTTTCACTCACAAGATACTGATTACTGAAATGACTGTCACTAATTTGTTGTTCATTTTACGTAATCAGTCGGTATAATTTGGGAGTGCATTTCTATGATTTTTGTTGAAGATTTATCAAGAGGAAATGTACTTCATTTCTTTATGTTTTCTGCCATTGTACTTGTACGAAATTAACTTTCTAATTGTTATTCTCTAGTCCGAAACTTTATAGCTGGACTTACATTTATTAGCTTATGTAGTCGCCGATGATGTTTAACTAAAATTGTTCTATTTTATTTCATCTATTTGTATACTAAGATAACTACTTTTCTAAGCTAATTATAACGTAATTGGGTTAATCCAATTTTTTTTACTTTTTTGGTATATGATTTGATATAGACTCTTTCTGTGGATACATTTTAATAATGATCTCTAATTTTATCAGAAGATCGCACAAGAACAACTTCATCATTACTCTATAATCTACTAATTTATTTGGAGGCATTATTGCTTAGTGTGATAGCATCATAAAATCGCTCTATTAAAACAAATCTACAAATAAAAATAGACATACTTAAAATATATCGAGAAGTCAGCAGTTTTCTTTTCCCTGTACGCACACACACACACATACAGAAAAAAAATTATAATTTTTCCTGGATATTCCCGAAAATGGCCATCAAATCTTGAAAATGTTCTTTTATTTTTGATGTGACAGTTATGATGGTTTCTCCTTCTCTCCATCTCTTTATCTTATTTTTTATATACACATATATATACATATATACATAAGTTTATATAGAAAATAAACTTTTTCTGTTGACTCAATAAACCTAGTAATAGATTAAGGCAGGATTTAGGGTGGGCATATTTGTTGATTTTATGAAGAACATAATACCGTAAAGAGGCCTAGATAGAGTGCTAAGGTCTTATACTGGTAGCCATTATTCTTATATTATTTCTTTATAAAAATCTATGTATATTTTTTTTTTTAAATATATACGAGTAC
>JANSTT010019322.1:0-11740 GCA_026745375.1 Platyura marginata
GATGAGTATTAAGGGGCGTTACAAACTCCGTACCAAAGTTATAATACCCTTGATTAACATCATACGGGTATAAACATGCAAGTGGAATTCATGGAAGAACTGGTATCAATAATTTAACGAAGTTTAAGTGTATATCGACGAATTGATTTCAAAATTTCGTCGTTGGAAAGTAAAAAATGTATTAAGATCTTCCTTAACTGTTAAGGAATTTCTTTCTTTAATTTACCCCATAATATTTGTTAAGGCATTTAAGATGAAAATTGTTCGTTGTAATAGGCTTCTAACGTTCTTAATTAGCTGAGCTTTACGCTTTCTTAACGTTTTGTAATTGTTGAAACTGTTGAAGCGTTTGACAATAACGACAATCGCTAAAATACTAAAATCGCTCCACCTTAATGTACTACATATTATAAATAATATAGAAACATGCAAAAATATAACGATGATATTTAACAGAGGGTTGAAATAATTTTACTGAAAGATAACAATTCGAAATTTTAAAAGAATTTTGTTTACAAGTAGATAGTTAATAAAACGATCACACAATTTTGTACTTTTAAATCATGTTTATCATTAACAATTTTTTGATTAAAATCATGTTTGATATACTTAGTGTCAACTTATACTGATATTTATAAATGAAACATTTTTATATCAATACTATCTTGAAATAAGATTATTTTGAAATTATTTCTAACCAATAAGGGATGTAAAAATCATCCCAAAAATGACAATATAAATTTTAGTCCAATTTATTATAATATTGAATAATTAAAACGGGTTTGAGAATTAATTTAATTTGGCTTAGAATTTAAGTTACGCATACAAAATTTATTGGTTTATTTAAATATTTTTTTTTGTATCAAATTGAACATAGTACGTTCTTAATTTTACCTTATCTCAGTTTGTCAATTTTAAATGAAAATTACTTCTATATTTGCAGTCAATTTGCACTTAAACCAATTCAAATTATGTAAAGCCGCCCATCCACGAACGAGGAAATTCTACGAGCATCATGCTGCGCGAGCAAATTAGATTGTGGATGGTGTTGCTTCTTGCTCGCGCGAGCAGATTAGATCAAATGAAAATCAAAAAAAATTGACTGTTTGGTTGACAAGCAGATTCGTTGTATTTTTTACAAACTACATAATGCAAGTTGCAACCGTTTGTAGAGTTAAAAATGTACGTACATATAGTCCGTGTAGAAGTGAAACAGTTTGTTCATCAAGTGGGATTGTTATAACATCCGATGTAAGCTGGCGCAGCTATCAACCAATTAGTTTTATGGTTTTAACACTCAGTCAAGGCCGTCATTTCGGGAAAAGCTTAAAGCCCGTTTCCACGCGTTAAGTAATTTAGTAGTTAACTAAATTTTAAGTAGTTAAGTTAATGAAATTTGTCCCAACGTTGAAACAAGTATTTCAGTTACGTTCATAAGTTTAGTCGTTTGATACAATCGCAATGGCAGAAATTAAGTTAAGGAAACAGGCCTTAAATTTAATTTTCAGTTCCATTCCATAAATAAGGTAAAATATAATATCTAGAAAAAAAAACTATCATGCGACGAAGCTGCCACCGATGCACTGTACCTCTTGAATAATATAATCTATTCATTTTGAGAAAATATGGGCGCCAGAGGGGTATCAATTTTTTATGGTACATATTTTACTATGAGAACCCCCCAAATGAAAATTTGGAAAACTATTTGGACTAAAAATTTTCCAAAATTATTTAATAATTTTTGGAGTGCAAAAAAAGGAATTTGCATATTCACTGCATTCATTTTTTAGAACGGGCAAAAAAAGTTATTTGTTTTAGGTAAGTAAAAAACATGATAGAGAACGGGGTCTATGACATATTTGTAAAGAGGAATGTTGGAGCTATTTTTTACATTTATGGATACCGTTTTAGAGTGAGGCAGTAATTTTTAAAAAATCTTTGAAAATGAGTTTTCAAAAATTATTATTTTGCGTTTAAACACAATTGATAATATTTTTTTAATTGATCGGTATATTTTTTTTTTCTTGAAGGGATTACAAAATCAAAATCGCATACCTCTATGGGAAAAATAATTAATTTTCATTGAAAAAATTTAATGAAGTCAATTAGTAGGGAATCTTAAAGGAAAAAAAACCGTACATCATGTGCGACCATTTTAAATAAATATGGCCGCCAGGGGGCTACCAATAATCCTCTATTATGCAATACAAAAAACAAAAACTTTTTTGTATCGATGGTTATTTGACAAAAGGCCCTAACATCAATTTTTTCAAAAATGGTTTTTTATGAAATCTCGTAATTTTGAATATTTTACATTACACTATCTGGCATCATTATTTTAATTTGTCTTTCTTAAAATTATTATTGTCTATTTTGTCTGTACAACAAATATAAGTTAAATTGAATATAAATGATTAAAAACCTTAGTAATTACATAAAATTGATTGCAGAGCCATAACGGTAGCTCGTGGAACTTTTTGGTCTATGAATGAAATTTTCATTTTTATATTCTCCATCATTTTTGTCTTATATATTTTTTCAATAACCCAAATATTTTTCGAGTAAATGATTAAAAACTCTAGAAATGACATAAAATTGATTGCAGCGCCATAACGGTAGGCCGTGGAATTTTTTGGGATATGTATGAAATCTTCATTTATATATTCACTATAATTCTTGTCATATTCATTTTCTCTACATTCTGACTATCTTTCGAGTATATATATTTCGGTTTATATAAAAATTAGGTATACACTGTACCACAGCATCCCCTATACCTAGTCCGATTGATCACGGATAGACGGACGGACATGCATATTTCGGTTTAGAATTTTACGAGGAAGACTTTTTTCTACGATGAATATTAAGGTGCGTTACAAACTCCGTACCAAAGTTATACGGGTATAAATATAGTTTTTCCCCACTTTTAAACGTTCTTTTCAATGAAATACTGTGCATAAATATTTAGTTTTTTTCTCTCTTCTGAAAAATTTGAAAAAAGAGGGTTAGGACCTTTTGTCAATTAACCATCGATGCAATTACCAGCTGCCCTAGATATATTTCAACGAATAAAAATAAAAATTTCAAGCTTTTAGCTCAACGCGTTCTTGAATTATTATGCCATTAATAGAAAATTTCTACATGAAACCAAAGCTTCCACTTTATATTTCATATACCATTAGTGAAAGCAAAATTTAAATAAAATCTGTACGAGCAAAAGAAAATATTTTTTAACCGGTATATTTGAATATTTTTCCTGGAGGCATGCAGAATTATTTTCTGTTCAAAAGCTTGTGCCATTTTGATTTTCCATAGCAATAATTTCGTAAATGTACGAATTATTTTTACCCATAATATTTATAAAATGTATTTAATACGGTGCCCCCTTTTGGGTTGCACTTCCAACTTTAAGAACCCCTGCTTTATGTCATTAACATAATTTTAAAAATGTTAAAAGTTGTCTTCCAAGAGACAATATTGCAAATAGAAGAAAACAACTTAAATATTAACTGGTGTTTTTCCAAAAAGTACTTTCGGACGAAGAAAGTGGTATTTTTGGGCTGGAATCTAGGTCAATTTTAAACACAACTTTATTTGTTGCCGATATTTCGAAAATTCTTTATTTTCTTTTTCAAGGCTTGTCAGTATACAATCTATGGGAACTGATGCAGTCCTCCCATAAAAAAAATACCACTTTTTTCGTCCGAAAGTGCTATTTGGAAAAACACCAATTATAGTTTCAGAGGTCACTTAAAGGGGATACAAGATCTCATCCCCTTTATTAAAAATCTTATTAAATATTAAAGAAATTTTTAATTAAACTTTTTAGAAAAATAGTTTCATGTAGTTTTCGGAAAAATCTAATATATAGCGAAATTTCCGTACTTCTTCTGGTCAAACTTGTTCATGTTAACTACGAAATCGTATTAAGATAGAATTTTTTGTTGTATTTAGGTATGGGGAAAAAAACTTAGTCCATTATTGAAAATTGACGATAGTGATTCGCGACTGATTTTACTTGGTCATTTCAACCTAATATAATAATGCACCCGAAAATTGCTCATTTCACAACATTTTTTCTTTTTTATATTATTTGTTTGAAACTTTCACTTAATAATAAATAGGTAACCGTCGATATTGTTATTTTATCTTAGGTATATAATTATGTACAACAATTTCCTGTTGATAAATTACTATATTAATTATCGTATTTTATTTATTAATGGCTATTTGGCTTATTAATAAAATTACGTTTACGGTAACCAGCTGTATTTTTGATTTAATAGATTTTAATCAAATTGAGACTGCTAAATAAGATTTTTGTTTTTCGCTGGAGTTTCAACATTTTATTAATGATATTTATTTCTAATGAGCAAATAAATTTCTAAACTAAAAAAACAAGTAAATATTTTAAATTTTTAGTTTAAAAAGAAATAAGTAAAAGTAATAACTAAAATAAAAATACTTGGCAGCAATTTGAAACTGCAATTTTTACTAGCAATTTGAAATTATTAAATGCAAAATTATAATTTTGGATTTTTTTTAAACAATCGTAGAATGAAAATAACTTTCTGCAAACAAGTTTGAGTTAGTAATTTTGTAGTTTAAAAAAAAAAAATTTAAATTAATAAATTATTTGTCAAACTGACGTTCATTAACAATACGTTGATATTTCTTCCTTTAATAAGCATAATGTTATAGTTATATTAAATTAAGTATTAAGTTTATTATTTTTTATGATTACTATGAATAATTATATTATAATTAAGGAAAAAAACAAAAATTGAAAAACATCACTTACCCCATTCCGACTCTGGGCTGATTTTGTTGTCCGGTATCGTCATCGTCAATTTTTCGTTTTTGACCTCCTCTTGGATGTGAATCAATCATCTAGTTACAGGGAAAAAAAAGAGATTATGTTAAAATATAAAAAAAAATCTTTTAAATCAACATTTTTACATTTGTCTTTGGTTGCGGATATGGAACAGGCTGTGGTGAATTTCCCGATTGATATGCAGTATTTAGTTTCATTTGATTTTCAATTTGTGAGGATGACTGAATCGTTGTAAACGATTGTGGCGGCGGCATATTATTTAACAATTGTTGTTGTTGTTGTTGTTGCTGTTGCTGTTGCTGTTGTTGTTGCTGCTGCTGCTGTTGTTGTTGTTGCTGCTGCTGCTGCTGCTGTTGTTCAATAATTTGCTGATTGCTCGATATCTGCTGTAACATCTGTTGCTGTTGAACTGGTTGAAATTGTACTTGCATACCAGTAACTGGCGTTTGAATATGTGGATTAAATGTCGTCGCCAATATGTGTTGTTGCTGTTGACGAAATTCGCCATTAGGATTGGCTGGACCAATTATGGCTGGATTACTTACAACAATTTCATTTGGATGTCGAATTGGTTGGGTGGACAAATGAAAACTTTGAATGTTGCCATTTTGTGAAACCTGCTGAAATTGATGTTGCTGCGGTTGCCATTGTTGTGTATTCACAAGAAAATGTTGTCCGTTCTGTGTTGACACATGTATTTGTTGTTGCGGCCCAGTAATTTGTTGAATCGATACTGGTATTTGATTGTACAATTGATGTGTTTGGGGTTGTGTAGGTTGTGACGTTGTAATCAAAGTATTGCCGACAATGTGTTGCACACATGTTATGGGTGGAGGTACGGCCATAACGGGTGGTGGTGGTGCCTGATTCACAGAAGTTGGTACAATTTGTTGTCGTAGTTGCACCGGCTGGGATTGACCATTTGGCTGTGTAGTTTCGGTTACATTATTCGGATTTTCTGTATCAAGTTTTCCTTCACTTTTCGTTGGACTCTCATCTCGTTCTGGACTAGATTTTATATTTTCATCTTTGATCATTATATTCTCATCTTTAATAACAACATTCTCCGTGTTTGAATTGCCATTAGTTGGAACATTATGGTTCTGTAAAATTGTTCCGTTATTTAAATCATTTGTTTGCTGTTGGATTTGGTGTATTTGTTGCAAAGGAATTTGTTGAATTTGTGGTGGTTGCTGTGTTTGAAAAATTATATTTTGATGTTGATGTGGCTGTTGAATTGTTTGTGGCTGCTGATGTATCATATTTGGAGGCGGCATCATGTACGCAGTATTACCCTGAACTATATACTGTTGAGTTTGTTGAATTTGCTGTGGTCGAATTGTCTGCTGTGTAAATTGATTAAATTGAGGAGCAGCCTGTGTAGTCTGTTGAACAATTCCTTGTAGCTGATGTTGGGGCTGATAGATATGTTGAATAGTAACTTGATTCGGTTGTCCGGTGACATCGTTTGTTTGTAGGGGTGCTTGTTGAATGTATTGATATTGATAGTTTTGGTGGGGTTGATTCAAAACTATTTGCGTTGTTTGCGGTTGCTGTAATTGAATATTTGGTGGTGGCTGAGATAAATGCACCGGCGGTGGTGGTGGTCCTTGAAAATGAACAAGTGGTCCCTGTTTGACGGGAATATGAATTCCAGGTGGGGGTATGCTAACATTACCCAAAGTTGGAGCGTGTTGTACTTGCTGTTGTATTACCATGTTACCCTGATGTAAATGTATTGGAACAGTTTGTGGCAACATTGTTTGCTGTTGTATTATGGGTTGTGGTTGACCCTGCTGTGTCGTTTGAACAATTGGCTGTGTATTTTGGGTAATAAAATTCTGTTGCTGCATCAGTGGCTGTTGGTTATTTAAATGTTCTAAGCCATTTTGTTGAATAATTGGCGGTGGAACAGCCAACATTGGTGGCGGAACTGACATTTGCGGTATCGGTTGTTGTCCTATTATCTATGTAGTAACATCATATTTGATTACACATATTCAAAATCTTAATATTGACCAAATGACCTACCTGAGGCTGTTGTAAAACTGTTTGCTGTGGAGCATATTGAACAGTTGGAACGGAAACCGTTGGAACCGGTGGATTAACTTGCTGATAATGTATTAGTTCTTGTTGAAGTGTCTCAATTAAATTTTTGGCTAATTGTTTGGCCGACTGCAAACCCTCATATCTGGGATGCTCGATATATAAATGCAATGGTTCTGCAGATTCAATACCTGTAGCAGGATCCATAAATAATGATCCACGACCTCTTAATGTTGCTACAGCACCAGTTTCATTTCGAATATAATGTAAATTGGCACCGCCAGCACCAATAATTTGTAATCGTAGATCAAATGCTGGTGGCGCATGATCAAGACCGACCATAATTTTTTCTACAAACGTAGATGCTGTGGGTTGTGAAGGCATAGTTGGTGGTGGACGATTCATAAATTTGGACATTCTTTGGGGAGGCAAATCGGTTTGAATGATTTCCTCTATTTTTTGAACAGCCACTGTATTTGTGTAAGATAAACGAGTCAATCAAGATTTAAAAAAAAAAAAAAAAATGTTTAACTTACAGTCTACGTTTTCTTTGGTTGCTCCTTGTATAAACAAATATAATGGTCTGTCGTGAACTGTTCCCGATGATTTTTCTGTGGGTGAAATAAAACGTCCCCGCGTAGATACGGATGCACCAGAGTATTGAGCAATTTCGTCATGTGTCTGACCCTATACACGATATAACTTTAAATATATACCAAACTATGTTAAAATTAATAGCGTAACGAAGTGATTGAAATGTAAACTTGTTGGCAATTAATATTAAAACATCAAACACAAATTTTCAGTTTATTAATAACTGACAGTTACATATTTATATTTAGCACTGACTTAGCAAATAGATGTTAATACTACACAAATTATAAAGTGGAATTCGCATAATTTATATTGATTAAGAGGAGCGATAATTAATTTAATTTAATTTTAAATTTAAATTTTTGTAAACATAAATAAGACAGATCCTCAATTCATACATTACACATGATGTGTACTCATTTTTTTCAAAAAATTTCTTTCTAAAAATAACTTTTCGAATCGTGGCACCTATTAAAAATTAATGTCATCAGCGTTTTTATATCAAAAGTTAAATAGCTATGCAGAATATTTTTTCACACATTTGATTCAATTAAAAGTGATAGTTAATTAATTCCAAACATTTAGATAGTAAATTGTTTGTTGTTTTTTCCTCGTAGTCACGATAAATATGAATCATCAGGTTATTCATTTCGATCAATAATGTTTACCTTATTTGTATTTCATAGCTATAGATCCAATGTAATAGTTATTTTCTATATTTACTGCGTGTGCACCTTAGTTAAAATTATTTAACCCTTGATTGTTTTTGATAGGAGTGTGATTTTTTAATGAATCACCTACACTGCGGCCTTTTTATTTTACTTAGACTTATTGTATAATCCTCCAGTTACATTTATCGCAATTGATCTGACGATCTCTTTTTTTGTGGGAAAATGCTCGTTATTGCACCGCCATTTAAGCGTTGTTATTTTTTGACATACCAGAGAAAAACATTTCCTGTTTCACCCCAGTCAGACTTGAACCCGGGACCTTCTGCTCCAAAGGCAACTACTCAATCCACTGAGCTATTATTTAACCCTTATTGAAACAACTGAAAAATGATGAAATAGAAATATTGTACGCATATTGTACTCGACGCCAATTTAATGAAAAATAACTATACTAAGTATATCATTAAATTAGTTGTTCTATTATTTATTTATTTTATTTTTCCAGAACAGAAAAATACATATAAGTACTTAATGTAAATTTATTTTTTAACGTTAGGTACAGTAAAACCCGTTTAAAACGGAATCTCAACCGCACGTTATTTCCATCTTATTTAATATAAAAATGTTACAATTTAACGCATATTTATGTATCTCAATCGGATAAAAAGAAAGTTTATAAATATACATAAAGAGTTTATAATAAATTTTGTCTTTCAGAAGTCAGATAGGCACTACATATATAAAAATATTAAATATGTATTGATATTTAAAAATATTGGTTTGAAAATATGGATACTTAAAATGTTCAATTTCAATTATACGGCACAACAACAAAAAAATTACGACAAATTTAATATTTATGAATCTGTCAAAAATTTATCCAAATCTCGTAACCTCTCGGAAGACAAAACAATTAATGGATGATGGAAATTGTTTTATAGTTTTCCGTCTTAGCCAGGTTTTACATCTACACGCTTTTTATTATACGAAAAAAAGAAAATGTCCGTGTCCTTCCTAAGAAGGTAATAATAATAAGTCATTTATATTCTTCGGACTAGACTCACTAAGGCTTAAAAACCATATACATACATATCTACATCAGGCACGACATCAGCGACGCTTCTCTTTTTCATTTGAGATTTTTTTCTTTGATTAATTTGTAATTTTTAAAAATCCAAGACTCTGGCATATTTAATTTTGATACAATTTCGAAAAATCTTTGTTGACGACCAAATGCACATTTGTCTTCCATAAAAACTCATATTCTCATAAAAACTCATATTCTGAAAAGAAATACTCCAGCGCTAAGATTTGTTCAATGGTAAAAAAGTTTAATATTAATAGAATGTTGTATAATGTATATCGGACATATAAAATATTTATGGACATTGGTGATACAAACATATAAAAAAAATTGGACTCGTAAGGAAAGTTAGTGAATGCATTGGAATATATTCTGGAATATCTTCTCGAAAAATGGTCTAGGACTATAAAGTTTCACGAAAAACCGTGGGAGGGATTTTAAAAGAAAATTTATAATAAAGGCATATAAAAAAGGGAAGCCCATGGCATCGATAAAGTGCAGATCCAAAAACGGTACGTGAGGACACGGAAACTTCAACATAGCCACTGTAAAGATTATCTTTTTTGATGAAAAATTTTTTGTTCTAAAGAAGTTTAATCATTAATATGATCGCATTTATACTAAAAGCATCTCAGAGATTCCTAGTGAAAAAGAAAATTTGAAAGGCATCAGAATGAAAGTTCAGTGATTGTTAGGGGCGTGATCAGTTACGAGGTTATCAGCTATCGTTAGTATTAGGTATATTTTTTGTGGCAAAACAACTAGTCTTCTACCAATGTGGCACAGGGGAACTAAAAGAGTGGACCCCTGCTTTAGACTAATATTTTGGTAATGAAAAGTGGCTTCTCTATAAAACAATCAAACAAATAATGTTATTAATTTGAAAAAATGATAAAGGTGCTGATTAGGGGCTAGAACACATATATACACCAATTGTCTCAGAACAATCTTGTATCTTGTATCTTTGCATGCATAGATGTAAACGAACTTTAGCCATATGAGAGGGATTAGACTTTCTAAACAGGCGAAGGAGGGCTTTTTGTCACATGGGAAAACTGGGCTGAATGATTTCATTTATTCAGTTTATTTAATTGATTTGCGCGTGGACATTATGGCAATGCTGGGACAATTCGGATTAACAGTAGCCGTTCTTGCTGCTAAAGGCAACGATTAGTCTGAAGATTACCAGCTTTAACAAAATCGGTCAGCAACTAAATTTATATAAGAATTTTGGTTAGTCATGTAAACATAACCAATTAATAAGAATAAAATAAAGAAATGAACAAAATTTAAATAAAAAAATGTTTGGAAGCCAATTTCACTTATTATTTTTAGTAAACGATTTCAATGATAACCGCGATGTAACCGAGACGAAAGTAGAATGCCAACTAATGCTCGGAAAGGAAATTATAGTGGATAGCAAATTGTTTAATCTGCTCCGCGAACAAATTCGTTGAATTTGCTCGTTGTCGATGGGCCGCTTTAATCGCTTCTTGTAATTTTTCGTAGATTTCCTTATGTGCAACAACTATTTGTTACGATTTGTGGACATTTATGTGCAGTAAGAAAAGTAATAGAAATATTCGATATTCTCTTAATAATCTTTTGGTAGTTATTTAAAAAAAAAATTGTGAGGTGTCGTCGAATTCAGTATTATCCACGAGTAAATACTTATGTAAGATAAAATTACAAATTTCAAGGATATTAATCGACTTTTAATTTGAATCCAAAAAAACCTCTGAGACAGCTTATTTAATTCCATCTGTGAACCTTACTTAATACTATTTACATATTTATATTCAATCAATAAGGTCGGCAAAAAGGAACAAAATAATTATTCTAAATTTGCATAATTAAAACGTATTATCAAAAAAAAATTTATATATATATATAATTTATAAATAAATCACGCAATTTTTGATCCAAGGTTGTTTGTGGCTTGAGACAGCTGAGCAATTTGTTGTCAAATTTATTTTAACTGAAAAAATTACCTTGGTTAGTATATTTCTGGCCGATATGCGAACATCGTTAATATCATATTCGGCTGTTAGTAAATCACATGAAGAATTTCCACAATTATTATTATTATTATTGGAATTTATTAATTCATTTGGCCGCATATATTTTTTGGCTTTGAGCATCTTCTGTCAAAACCCTAAAAAACCGCACCTCGTCCACGCTTTACATTTAGTTTGAATGTTCAATCATATTTTTACAAAGTTCAAATCATTTTTAAGTATTAATAAACATTAGAAATGTTTTAATTATTAGAAATGAGTTTTTTTAGTATATTTTTAGAAGAAACGATCACAATTTAGCAGCCGTTCACCATTTTTTATGTAAAATGTGACAGTTCAAAATTTTTACATGGCTGCGTACATTCCATTTGAAATATAGACTACGCTCACTACTCCTTATAAAGTTTATAGTACAGGGGTGTGTTCCTACAGGCAGTTAAAATGACTGAAGTCATTTTAACTCGATCATTGCCGTTCCCAGCGGCAGTTAAAT
>JANSTT010019323.1:0-11738 GCA_026745375.1 Platyura marginata
TGTGGTGGAACTAAATACGTGTTATAATCATCAGCAGTAAAAGGTGGGGTATCATTGGTGGTCGCTGCAATACCCAACTTACGTAAGTTACTCCACAAAGTTTTGGTGGGTAGCTTAGAACTTAGATATGGCTGGTAGTATCTCTGTTTTTGGATTTTAATGACTTGGGAAGCTCTGTTACGAAGAGTACGATACTTTTCCCTAGATTCAAAAGATCTAGTTCGCTTCCAGTCAGAATGTGCTAAGTTGCGTTCCAGAAGAGCCCTTTCAACATGACAATTAAACCACGGAGATTGAGGAGCAGATTTAGAATTCACTTCAACTATAGGCGCGTGTTTATTGAGCAGAAACGAAAGAAACATGAAGAAACGATCAAAGCTCTCATCAACATCACTCAAATGATACAATTCAGACCATTGGACACAATTTGCATCATTATATAGAGCATCTTTATCAATTGAGTTAATAAATCGACGTTTGTGACGAACAGAGTCGGACAAATTAAGAGCTGTACATTTATATGACATAAAGATTAAATCATGGTTAGAGATGCCATTGACTTCCACCTGACTACAACTTACAACATTATTTGGTGTATTAACTAAAAATAAATCGAGAAGAGTAGATGAAGAATTTGTAAAATGAGTTGGCTCATATGATAACACTCTAAGTGAGAATCTATCCAAAATATTAACGAAATCTTTTGTTTTGCGAGAGCGATTAAGAAGGTTCTCGTTAAAGTCGCCAGTGATAATGCATTCAGAATACTTAGGAATAAAGTTATGTAGAATGTCTTCCACTACATCCAGCTCACCAACATCAGGTGGTTTATAAAAAGTACCAAAAAGAATTTTTTGAGAAGGGAAAACAATTTCTATAAGTAAATATTCGGTACCTGAACCAGATGATTTAGCAACAATATTTACTTTAAGATCATTTCTAACAAATATTGCAACTCCGCCACCACGACGATTAGGCCGATCATTCCTGTATAGCTTAAAGCCGTCCAATTTGACAGAAGATGACGTGGTGTAACTTTTAAACCAAGTCTCACTAATAGCCACGCAATGAACATTAACACCAGAAATAATGCTACGAAATTCATCCATCTTAGGCAAGAGACTACAGGCATTTATATGGACGATATTTAATCTATTTGACGACTTAGGTAGAGCTGATCTCAAAACAACGCCGCTCATATTTAAACCGTGCGTGGGGATAATAGACATATTATAAATTTGAACCACACAACAAGGAGCAACACAGAAGCATAGTCAATAAAAATCTGTATATTTTTAACTGAAACAAAGAATAAATAGAAAGAGTTAAAATGGACCGTTGCTTGGAGTTTATGCAGAAAATAAAGAAAAAAATAAAACTATATCTAATTAACTTAAAAACTAAAACAAACATGTTATTTATATGATTATAAACTGTATCGTATCAAATCAACGGCAAGTACTACAATTATATTATAACATTTTATTAGAGGTTAGACTTGTTGAAATTTTGTATTGAGTTGATCCACAGATGTAATTAAGGTAGGCTTGTCACCAAAAGCACCGCAAATATAACAGAGACCACTCTTAGTGAAATAACTGTTAATAATCTTATTTCTTTTTAGATTGCTGCATTCACGGAAAATCTTAAAATTCTTAACAGTAAGATTTTCTCCAATGTAGATTCTACCGCCACTTGAAAAACCAATGTGAGATAGACTAAGACTCGGGTATTTAAGATAGCAGGACATAAATGAAGATTTCTCCCACGGTGTCGAAAAGTGCACGATGATCAATGGAGGTGAACTAAACGTCGCTGGATTGAAAGATCCTTCAATTTGCTTGTCTCTTAAGCTACGTAGGCTATGACTTCTGGTGCGAGAAACAGGCGCAATGTTTGGTGGCACTGATTTGCGTGGCAATAAACGAAAAGTATTCACTGCGCCAGTGTGCTTAAAGCTAATGACGTCCGCAATATTAATTATTAATTAAACTTTCCTTCAACAAACTACAATACTACATCTATGGTGTTTGAACTGACACCGAGTGGTACGGATTCGACTTGAAACAGTACATTGGAAAATATTATTGTATATCAATTCGTATCAAATACCAATTTCAAAATTTTGCTGAAAACATTTGATAGGTTTGGAGCAAAAATTTATTTACCTACCAATCAGCAAACAGCGTTTACAACTGAAATAGGTAGATATCTAATAATAATGATCAATTGTAATTTTAACAAAAGACTACTAAAACTAAACAATCACCACAAGGAACTACAGAAATTACCGATTGGACAATTAAAGAAAACTTTACTAATTTAGATTGACAAATATCATTAACAAAATGAAAATTCTACCACGTTCGTTTGTGATGACGAAATATTTGGGGGTAAAATTAAAATTTTTCACTAATCGGTTCATTGAACCATAATTGGTGAGATATAAATTTTTAATTTATAAAAAATGAAAATTAATATTCTATTAGTCTTGTCTTAGTAGATTAGTAGTCAAATATTGGTAATGTATTTATCTAAATTTATGTTTATTTTTCTTTGAAAAACAAAAATAATTTAAATTCCAGTTGACATTTAACATAATGTAACATAAGGGGTATGTCTATCATCTGTGCGAACTCAAAAGTTTTAATGTTTAATGGTGTCAGTCCCTAAAAAACTTGAACAGTAATAAGTTTGTCATTTTATTGAGTTAAAGTTTTTCTTTTAGGGTAATTTCTGCCATAATAAAATTTCTATTCGGAAAATTACGGACGGATAACTGGGGATGAATAATTTTTATATAGGTATATATATAAAAAAAAATGATGTTGTATTATGATGAAGAGAAATATCAAAATTAAATTGTATTTTAAAAGCACAAGCAATTTATTTTCAGCTCTGCATACATACATATATATACATAATATAGTAACTAACTTTATACAATAAAACAGAGCGAGGGTTCGTTAACCACAATTGTTCACAAAGCTTATACATACATATATATAAAGATGGTGGCATTCTAACTACGCACGTAATATAAGAAAATTTTTAGTATATTATATGGTAAAATTATGGCAATAATATTAATATTAAGAAATGAAAAGCCAAACGTTTTTGTTTGAAGTCAGAACATTGATAAGTAAAAAGTTATAGCTACACCTCTTTGTTAATTAACACCATGTATGAAGATAGTGTTATGTCAAAAACGATTATCACACTTTACGACACATTGCGTATGTGCTTTTATTCGTAAGTGGTAAAGTACTCGTAGGTTCAAGCGTCAAAATGATGATATAAATGTAATAAAAATCCACTTCCATCTTTTTACGGAAATGATGTCCGCTATAGCAGAACTAAAAGTCTTTATGCCTTAAATTTCATTTCGTCAATTGGTTTTTTTCGCAAAATTTTAAAATGTCTTGTTTCCTTTTAACTCTTGGATATATACTAAATAGCTGTACATTTTATATTACTGTATTAGGTTCAAAAACTCAGGTTTTCCATTAAATGGTACGCCAACCTCATTTTCTGATCATTTAATTTTTGGTTATTTAATATTATCTGGGAAATAGAATTCCGAATAAAATTATTTCGTCTCTTTGAGACATATATATGTAATTGCCTGAAAAATCAGGTTTAAAGCATATTGACCATGTCGGTTTCAACATTAACTTTATCAGTCTTGGCATGACACCAATAAAATATATTTCTAGATAACGGGTTATGTACACGAAAAGGTTCCAATAATCGTCTTCTTTTCTTTTCTTTTTTAGAAATCAGTGTGTTCTTTTATTAGATAGATAAGTATTCGATCGTAAGTATATTTGTATATAAATAAACGCAATTTTTCAACACCTCTGGCTGAACCCAATAATGGTCGTATTTATTCATGATTTATCAAATTTCCTTTAAATCTGTTTTTATTTTTCCAAGATTGTACTGTGTTGAATTTTATCGCATTTCTTTAGTTAATTTAAATAAAATTTGTCGAATAAAAGAAAAGGAATACAAAAGGAACAAAAAACGATTTCAAATAACATGAAGTATTTACAAATATATTTTGAGTGTGATGGATGTTTTTTTTTTTTTTCAATTTTGTACTGGCGCGGGTTGGATACATTATCACATTCATTTTTCTTTCTGAATTCCACATCCCTATAGTGTAAAATGGGTTCTTTGTACGTAGATAGGTAAATATGTAAAGTAACATAGATTTTGAAGCTTAAATACCCTCTATATATAATTTAAGCTCCAAAATCTATATTTGCTATATTAGAAAAATGTGCGAAAACAATACACAATTTAATTTGTGGTTCTTACAATTTGTATTGTATGCTTTGTTATATATTACATATGTCTATTGTATGTACCATTTAAGGTGTTAGAAAATTCTCAATACCTCCTCATCACTCACACTAAATAACTAATTTCAATTGTAACCAATATTATCCTTTTTTTGACAAAGTTTATAGATTAAGAAACATACAAATATCCATAGAAACCTCAATCAGAAAGTGGTAATGAATTAGTATGAAATTACTAAGACCTTTCTTTTGCAAATCAGCCAATTTATCGAAAATTTAATTTAAATAATTTTTCCGATCATCTGATTTTTAGAGATTTCTATTTTCAATTTATTCTTAAAATATACTAAATCAACTAATATTATAGTTTAAATTCACACGCAAATGTAAGCTTAAAGCACATCAAAATTACCACAATAAATCGTGATCAAGCCAATTTTAAAATGGTCCACTATTATAGTAAATATCTAATTTTGAATGAAGTTCGGTGCTTTTTACTATAAGCTCCGACTTTTTGTTTTTAAAAACCTAAAGCCTGGCAACACTGTATCTATCTAACTTCTTATGGGGATTGGTTTTGGCATCATTTTTGAGAGTGTTAAAAACTGCACCCATTTTATATAAATGATATCTGGGCATAGTGTACCATTTACGCCCTATTATTGAACAATATTTGCATTTGCATACATATTTTGGATAATTTGATTTGATATTCGAGGAATTTTTCTTACACCTACTAGGTTACGTAACATTCAAATTTAGCACTGTGGGAGGCTAATTTAAAGCACTTTATTTTTGTTCAAATCTACCTTTTGTATTAAAAGTGGCAATATTTGAATTATCAGCCTGTGATTATTGATATGTTAGCACAACTCCTACGGTGTGAAAAATTATATTGATAAAAATTTATACCACCCGAACATGAATTAAATATGGAATAGGTGCGATAGGAAAATACATCGACGGAGATTGTTGTACCTGCTATATATTTTTTTTAAATATCCATAATATCCATATACATATAATATATATTCATAAGAATTTTTCTAAGATTTCTTAGCAAACCAATGGCAATTTCCATGCTTTTTTTATGAACATCCTTATTTTAATTCCAAGTTCCAAATGAATTTTTTAATTCTTTGGAAACTTAAATTTTACTTTTACAAATTCGGTCTTAAATATTCCGGAACGCACAATAAATCGTGAAAAATTGAATATCTCTGGATCCATTTTAATGATTTTCATCTTTATCGATAAATCAATAGAAATTGATAATAACCCTTTGGATTCCCTTGGCGCCAATACGGCGCCATCCGTATGTTACTGCACAACTCCCTTGTTTCCCTAAATTTCTTTGTATTTTTGTATTTTAACGAAGAAATGTGTTGAATTTACTATTTTCTTTATTTGAATTTATTATTTTCTAATAGTATTAAACCAACTATTAACCAATTTCATGTACAAAAAAAAAATCCATCTCTTCCCCTAAAGGTGTGGTATAGGGCGTTAAAAAGGATATTTTTTTTTACCAAAATTTTAATAATTCAAAAATGTATTCCCATATGAAATCGTATCCGATTTTTAAGCGTTAATATTCATTCCTCTCGACTTAAATACCAATATATTTGATTTATGAAAACGATCGGAATTATATTCCAATTCCAATAAAATTCCAATTCATGTTGGCTGGTTGGAAAGAAATTAGATTTTCATCTCTCTTTATATTCCATGACTGTTCTATCCAATATTACACAGTTACTTTTATATGTAAAACATTGTAACAATGAAGTACACAACATATAGAACTGTATCTACACATCTACATACATACAATCATACATACATACATATGTACAGTAAAATATAGAAACACTATAAATTATAGCTTTTGAAGATTATAATCGTCATGTAAAACACAATTTCCTCATCCGGGAAAATTTGCAGCTTCCATCCATTTATAAACCAAAAACTAACCCACAAAGAAACACCAACAATACAATAAAATTTCACTCCACATACTATTATACATAACTACATAAATTTTATGTATATATATATATTATATATGTAGGTATGTACAGTGTTTCACAAAAAGTTTTTCTCATTTTTTTTTCTTTTTTTTGTTTTTTTTAAACCAACAACGACCAAAGTTTAGTAAATATTTTCTCATGTACCATTTTGCTTCACTTTTAATGTTGTGATATTTGTTCAGTTCCATATCACGTAAAGGGATAATGTCTTACGTGACGTTTAAACACTTGAACTAATCTCAACATGACGGTTTCTAATTGAGTTCGCTGTGTTATAATTGATTTATTAATTCTAGAACTAATAATATAATACACATACATATAGCTATAAACAGTAGTGGTAGGGAGGTAGGTAGAAAATTATTAATTAAGTAACTGACAATGGAAATTTATGTATATTATGTATAATATTGTATTACCTAAATATGTGCTGTTTGTAAGTACCCAGAATATCTTTAACGGATCAACCATAACTATTTGAAGTAAATCCAATACTAGTCACCATATCTTGAATAACATTAAATTGGTATCCGTAATCATTGTGAGACTAAATGTAAATAAATTATTTGTTAAAAAATGATGGTGAATCCACATTAAAGAACACACAGAAATAAAAAAAAGGAACTAAATCACAGATAAATCACTTTAAAAAAATCTCATAAAAATAAAAACCCTTTTCATATATCCTTAGTAAACCCTTCCTATTTAACACATTTATTTTTCTTGAATTCACAATTTAAACACTGAAATCCTTTTTGTTGGCCTATCCCTTGGTCGATCCGATTAAATATTTATTTAAGTTAAGTCACGTTAATTAACTCTGACTCTATAAAAGAAATAAAATAAAATTAAGTTAAATAATCTTTAAAAATTTATTAATTCACACGGATGACAACCTATTGAAACTAAATGCACGCCCGTACACTAAACATAGAATTGGGGTAACAACTATCGACGAAGAATATATTTGTAATTATTATCAAACATTAAGAGTTACAATTATCTTTTGTAAGCGCGTCGTATTTCGTCAAGTTATCATCCGAATACAAAAACAAAAAAAATTCTCTACACCGATCTCATCTGAATGGTACATACAAACAAACTAAAAATAATGTGTATTCCCCGTAACAGGGAAAGCTCAGTGAAATTATACTCAAAGGACTGTGTTATAGGGCGCGGTAGAGGGTGGATTTGTTTCTGACTATATATGAAATAGCACAGTATATATAGATAGATAGCTAAGTGGAGAAACATGCGCGATGAGTCAAAAATTTGTCCGAATAATGGTTATACACTAAACACAAATATTATTGCCCTAGTGAACGATGTTGCCCTATCCTATACAATGTATGGAAAATATACGTACTTGCTCAGGAGCCATTCAAAAATGTGTGCTGGAACGTGGATGAGATAAAGCAGATGCATACAGTTATTGAGATGAAGGGGAGGCTATTGCGGAGAGGTTTGTTGTATATATAAACTATAAAATGATGAAGCTAATTGAGAACATAATCCATGGTTTTAAAGATTTTAATATGTGTGCTTCGTATGGATGGGCTTTTTGGATGATTTTTAGTTAAAATATTTGTCCAGGCATTATTTATGAAACGAAAAATATAAAGTCGTCTGCAAATAATGTGTATTCATTGGGATGGAGTATACCCTATAGTTCTTCTCGCTGGAGGTCATCGTCTTATGTTTTGCGAGATGATTAAACATTCTGATTCAATGTATAGTACATACTTGAAAAGATCTTTGTTCCATCTGACATTAAACTCTTTTTGGTTGATTGCGCTAGAATGAATAATGGAGCACATAAACTTAAGTTCATTTTAAATTTGTTCATTATTTAAGAATTTGAAGTTAAATTTGCTGAGTCTTTATTAACTTTAAGTTAGAATACCAAAATAGATACATACTTTGGCAATTTTTAGATTCTATTTCGACTACTTAAATTTAAGTGTACTGGAAATGGGCAAAATAAAATTTAAAACTCTAAAAATTATATTCTTAAAAAAAAACTCTACTGGTCAAGTTCCTAAGCAGAATAGTTTAGAAAATGTATGACAGTTATGTAACCCGTTAACACGTAGGTACAGCGCCACGGTTATTTTGATCAATTGTTTTGTGGGACCACAATACAACAATTTTTTTTTTTAATTTAAAGCGAAACTGTCTTGCCCAAATATTTTTTTAGCACACTGTGAAACCAAAGAATAGACGGATATATGCAAAACTAATATAAAATCCGTGTACCGGCGGTCATATGGCGCTGAAACCAATTATGTCTGTGTCAACCGATGAAAATGCGGTCCATTTGATTTGGACCAATCCGTAACCACCGGTGGACATATAGCGCGGTAAATATTACAGATATCGACCCTTTATGCTTTAATTTGCGTTGTGTCACTCTTTTTAATAATGTAAAATTTTAAGCATGCGGAAAACATTTTTATTTATGAATATTTTATATTACATACATAGGTTATAATATAAAATTTCTTTAAGAATACCTACATGAATATATTTAAATTATGAACACGTAATCACCACCCCTCAACAATCATACAGTCAAAAGTATTGCATTGCACTAATTTGAGATAATACAACTACATAAAAGTGTATATTAAACATACATATACGACTATATAGGTACACATTTATATCTAATCTATATTCTCTCACCAATTTGTGTGATAAGAATCATTTTTCAGATATATATATACCTACCTGGATTTTCTTTAAGACTACATAGGTACAATATAGGATTTAAAGAATTGGAAACGGTGGAATACTAACCAATAAATTGGTTATTAGCCTCTTATATTTATGTGTTTATCTAAAAAAATTCAACCTCAATTTATTGTCAGTGACCCCAACATTTATATTGATGTGATTATATGTTTATATACATAATATATATATATATACATATATATAAGTACATACGTAAGTAAATATATTGAAAATGGCTTTGGTTGGCTATTATAGATATATATTTATAGTCTTTTTTTATACCACCTAATATATGTACCAGTAGCGTAGTGTCATGTTCGTGACTTTTTTGTTATGTAAAGTAGATTAATCCAAAAAATATTGTTGTTCAATAATCTGGGACCGCTAATAGAAATAACGTATTGAACTTCTTTTATTTTCCTGGACCTTAATCCAAATTAATTTTTCAAACTTTTTTTTTTTTAATAATTTTTCTTTAAAATGTTGAGCTAATCACTAAAAATGTCAACTCAAAAGAATTATTTTGTTGGAAATTTTTTTGTCTTTTTTTGTGCTATACCACTGGTAATGATAATCGATTGTATAAATAAATTATTTATTGTTTGTTTTTAACTAGCTAATAAATAAACAAAAAATTGAGTGCAATTATTTATAATGATTGATTACTCCCGAATGACATATCTAAAAGCTTTTATGGTTTTTAATGACAACTTATTGATTAAAGCAATTATGTTTACCTATTAATGTTATTACCCATATTTAATTAAATCTATATACTCATAGTTACATATTTATTTTGAATCACACCTTGATGGCCTATATTGTTGAAGTGATAAAATTAAAGTGTTGTGTAAAAGAAGCTCTTCAGTCACTTAGAATTTCACCTTTTTCTTTGCCGTCTTCTTTCTCTCCTCCCCTCACTTTTCTATCATTTTTCCCGCATCAATTATCACGAGATGACACAGTTTCAGTGAATGTTTTGGATAATTTTCTCGTTTCTATTTTGAAAGTTTGCCCCCCTTCTAGGTTTATAAGTAGCAAATCGCCAAGTATAAAATTATGTACAATATTTAAGTCTGGACGTAAAATATATTTTTACAATTAACTAACAAATTAATTAAAAAAAAAAATTGATAACAAAATTAAAATGTTAAAAGTGGTCAAAAGATGCTCAACTTTACTGTACTGAACAACATTAAACTTTCAATATCGAACTTGCAGCTAAGCACATTTATGTATGTTTGTTTAACCACCCGATAATAAAAATTTACTTTAAATATTTATTCTTTACATAAAATTTACAATAAATTCTCAAGTGGTATTGTTAAGTAAAATCAAGTTGACAAAGTTTTTGCCACTCTCTTTTACATATATTTAAAATAATTTAAGGAAAATAAATTTTATTTTCATTTTAAATTATGGGAAAACATAAATTTTATTCAAGGATTATATACTATACCTACTTCATTGAATTGCGTACTTCTAGAGAGCTAAAGAGAGTATAAACTTAAATACACCCAAATCACCAAAAACCTTTCTATTGATTTAGTAAAATGTTGTATATTTAAGGATAATCTCTAGCATTAGTAAACTTAAATAAATTAATGACCGGATTCATGGACCCAAAAATAAGTATTGACTTCATATATTAGAATAAAATAGAATTTTTTAATTACTTTTCATTAAATGGTAGGTGTAGGTAATCTAGGCGATTCGTGTAGGCAGAGTTAATAATTCAATCATTGTCAAACTAGTTATATTCAAATAAATAGTCACCGTATTTAATTTACAGTTACAAATTTGGTCCTTCGAGCCGGATTCATGATTTTGCTTTATAATATATAGAAATGAGGGATATAGTTATAGTATTTTTAAATTAATTTGAATTAATGAAATATTTTGGATTCATTAGTTCTATTTGGAAAACGTTGTGAATGACACATACGACTTGTAACTATTGAAATTGATTTACTAAAAAAAAATTAAATAAATTTTGGTTCTGTACATGTACAACCGCAGATAGTTAACTTTTCAAAATGCTCTATTTCGCCGGAATTCCGGAAACTCTATAGTGAAAAATACAATGTTTTAATGCCGGAGATAGTTGAAAACAACAAGAAAATAATATAGCATGTAGCGGTAGTGTTTACACTGTGTTTACATATTTTCTGTATTTAAATAGACCACAAACTACTTAAAAAGAATCGATAAAACCCCAGAGAACTATTTATAATATAAAAAAAAATGTATCGACATGTATCAGAATTCTAATGAAGTTTTTCTGATTATTTAGATGGATCACTTAACTTCTTTTTTCTTTTTTTTCTTAAATATATGTACAACACATATAACTCTAAACCTCTATCATAAAAAAAAATTATGACAAGTATAAAAACGTACTTAATCGTGAAAAAGCCATAAATGAAAATATATATTTCTTAAATACATAGAGAATAAAATACATAGACACTCACACCGATTACATAAATCTCTTTTTTTCTATTAAACGTGCTGGAGGCTAGAGTTATATGATTTATGAGTGAATTCAATACTATACTACTTTATGTGTAACTCAAAAACTATCTCTAGCTGTAGCTGTATATTTGAAGAAAAAGAAAAATTATTTCTCGTCAATAAATTATATTTTTCAATAACACATTTACAA